>CAUYON010191657.1:0-15413 GCA_963573935.1 Arctocebus calabarensis
TCGCAGGTCGCTCCAGCAGTGTTGATGTGTGTTCCTCGACCTTGTCTCTTGGCTCAGCTCCAAACCGTTGGCCTTCTCGCCAAATTTCTGTCCTTTAACTCTCCTTCTGGACAGGAGCGTCTGCAGAAAGCTGGCTACAGATCGCCATCTTGGCTCCTCCCCCTGCTTACCTTCTTTTTGAGGGATCTATCCAACACTGCCAAAGGAGTTTTAAAGTCCCTGACAATTATGGTGCTGGAGGAAATCAAGTTGCTCATGTCTGTTAGAGTTTTTCTTATAAATTGAGGCGCATTCTTGTTGGGTGCATAAATGTCAATAATTGAAATCTGATCATTTTGAGTATTGCCCTTGACAAATAAAAAGTGACCATCATTATCTTTCCTTACTTTTATTGGTTTAAAGCCTATTGTATCTGCAAATAAAATTGCAACTCCTGCTATTTTCTGCTTTCCATTTGCCTAAATTATACATGGCCATCCCTTCACCCTGAGTCTATGTTTATCTTTTAAGGTAAGATGAGATTCTTTAATGCAGCAGATGTCTGGCCTGAGTTTTTGTATTCAGTCAGCCAACCTATGCCTCTTTAGAGGGCAATTTAAGCCATTCACCTTAATTGAGAGTAATGATAAGCCAGATAGAGTTTTGGGTATCGAGTTTTTCAAAAGTCTAGTGGGCATTTTTAATCCTTTCACCACTATGGAAGTTGGAATTTGATCAAAAGTTTCTGAGTGGGTTTACTTTGGTGGTGGAAGATTGTGTTGTTCATTATGGAGGATAGGTCTGAGAATATCCTGGAGAGATAGTTTAGTTGTGGCAAATTTCTTCAACATGTGAATGTCATTGAAGTATTTAATTTCTCCATCATAGATGAAACTCAGTTTTGCAGGATACAGTATCCTGGGTTGAAAGTTATTTTGTTTAAGGAGATTAAAGATTGATGACCACCCTCTTCTAGCTTGAAAGGTTTCAGCAGAGAAATCTGCAGTCATTCTAATGTTCTTCCCTTGCAGGTTATGGATTCCTTACATCTTACAGCTTGTAGAATTTTCTCCTTCATGTTAACTTTCGTGAAGTTAATTATAATGTGTCTATGAAAATTTTTATTTGAGTTGAGTTGTGCCAGTGTTCTGAAACTATCTGCTATCTGAATTTCGGGATCTCTTGGCATGTCTGCAAAATTCTCTTTGATTATTTCATGAAGTAAGGCATCTGTATCCTTCACAGCAACCTCATCACCCTCAGGTATTTCTATAAGGTGAATATTAGATCTCTTTGAATTATCCCAGAGCTCTCTGAGAGAATGATCCATTTTTGTTCGCCACTTTTTTTCCTCTTTGAGAGAGAGTGTTCAAAAGCTTTGTCTTCAATGTCAGAGATCCTTTCCTCTGCCTGCTCCATTCTTTTACTGACAGATTCTGCTGTATTTTTCAGATCTATGAGGGCTGCAAATTCTTGCCTCAATGTGTCAAAATTTTTGGTCAATTTGTATTTGAATTCGTTGAATTCTTAAGACATCTTTTGGATTACTGCTTGAAATTATAAATACATATTTTTCTCCATTCTGTTGATCTTACTTGCTATCCAGATTCTGAACTTGATTTCTGACATCTCAGCCATTTGTTTATGAATGGGCTCTTGTGCTGTGTCTACCTTATCAATCCTTGGGGGAGTTGATCTACTCTGATTATTCATGTTGCCAGAATTTTTCTGTTGATCCCACCTCATGATTGTTTTTTACCATTGCCTGCCTTGGGCACTCTATAGCCACTGTTGAGTGTTCCACTTGGTCTCAGTCTAATCCTGATGGTAACAAGTCAGCACATGCTTTTCTCCTTCAGCCAAGGTGCCTTTGTCCCTGTCACTCTGCAGTACCAGTATCCATATAGAATGAGTTCTGATTTCCTGTGGCCATCCTCAGAGTTGGGAAGGTGCCTCTCCCAAGATTAGACCCCAGCAGAATCACTCTATTGTTGCTAGACATAACAACATCTATTGTTCCTTTGTAGGAAGTGACCCTGTGTAGCTCCTCTGAAACTGCCCCAGTCAGAGAGTTCTGGCTGTGGGAGCACCTCTGGAGCATGGGACACATGGGCCCATAAGCAGAGTGGGGGATGCTGCACGTGGTTCTGGCAGTGCCTGGCACCTAGTGACTTTAGCAAAGAGAGCCCTGGCTCCAGTAGTCTCTGCCCAGGTGGAGGGCTCTGCACAGAGGCAGGAAGGGTTTTTAAAGGGAGGGTGCAGGGCGCACGGTTCCTGGAGTCCTTTGTTGGATAGGTGGGACCTGGGGCAGAGTCGCAGAGCTCCTGGAGCTCCCAGCCAGGTGGGCAGGGCCTTGCGTGGAGTTGCATGGTTCCCAGAGTTCCTGTTTGGTCAGGGTGACTATAGTTTCTTTAAATCCACATGTATCTGAAAATAAGATTGCAACCCCTCTTTTCTTCTGAATTCCGTTTGCCTGAAAAATTGTCTTTGAAACTTTAAGTCAAAGTTTTAATTTGTCTTTTGAAGCTAGGTGTGTTTCTTGCAAACAACAAATGTATGGCTTGTGTTTTTTAATTTAATCAGTCAATCTATGCCTGTTCCATGGGGAATTCAAGCCATTAATATTTATTGAGATAATTGATAAGTGTAGTAGTGTTGTATTCATCTTATTTTGTGAGAGTCCATTGCTTAGTTTTGTCATTTGAATCATTGTGGAAATTAGGTTCTGTTCTTTAATGTCTGAGATCTTACTTTGCTGTTGATCCATTGTGATTGTCAGTGTGTAAAATAGATTGAAGAATTTCCTGTAGAGCTGGTCTTGGTGTGCAGAGTTCCCTCAATGTTCGTATCCCAGTAAATAATTTGATTTCTCTGTCAATTTTAAAGTTTAGCTTAGCAGGATATAGAATTCTGGGCTGGAATTTGTTCTGTTTAAGTAGATTAAAGGTAGATGACCATTGTCTTCTTGCTTGGAAAGTTTCATTAGAGAAGTCTGTGGTCACTCTGATGGATTTTCCACTGTAGATCGACTGGTGTTTGCTCCTGGTAGCTTGAAGAATCTTTTCTTTTGTCTTGACTTTGGACAGGTTAATCACAATGTGTCTTGGAGAAGCTTGGTTAGAGTTGAGGTGACCTGGGGTCCGATATCCCTCTGAAAGGTGTCAGAATCTTTGGTGATATTTGGGAAATTTTCACTTATAATATTCTCTAGTAGGGCTTCCATTCCCATGGGGCATTCTTCTTCCCCTTCTGGGATACCTATAACTTGTATGTTCGAATGCTTCATAAAGTCCCATAATTCTGTCAGTGAATGTTTTTTTTTCTCTCTCTTCTTTTCTGCCTCTTTAACTATATGAGTTATCTCAAGAGCTTTGTCTTCTACCTCTGAGATTCTTTCTTCTGCATGGTCTAATCTGTTGTTGATACTTTCTATTGCATTTTTAAGTTCCCTAATTGACTGCTTCAGTTCCTTCAGCTCTGCTGTATCCTTTGTATATTCTTCATATCATTCATGTCTTATTTGATTCTGTCTTTGGATTTCCTTTTGGTTATTTTCCACATTATCAGCAGTATACTTCATTCTTTCCATCATTTCCTTCATTGTTTTCATTATCTGTATTTTGAATTCCCTTTCTGTCATTTTTAACATTTCTTTATAGGTGGAATCCTCTGCAGTAGCTACCTCATGGTCCCTTGCAAGAGTTGCTCTGGACTGATTTTTCATGTTGCCATGATTTTTCTGCTGATTCTTAGTCATGAAGAATCTGTTTATCTGTTTCCTTGCCTTAGCTTGCCTGGATTTTCCTTCCATTTCCTTTTGCTCTTTAAGTTACTGTGCCTTTGGACTAGCGTTTTGATGAGTCCTTTTGGTACAGGATCACAAGGATGAGAAGACCAGTGTGCCAAAACTGGTCTCACTCTATGGCCCTGAGGGCCAAGGCAGTAAGGCATCTCAGTCCCCGACTTTATGTTGCTCAGTCACTAGATTACTCACTCCCACCTGACCCTTGCTCTGTGACCCTGAGAGTGGAGCTTGCCAGGGCAGTTCTCCCACAGTGGCTCTGCACAGCCTACAGCCAAACACTATTAGCTCTGTCTGACTCAGCAGCTCAGTCTGAGGCCCTAGACAACACTCACAGTCCTCTACACTTTTGCCCAAGATCTCCCAAGATAGTTCAACTGAGTGCCAAGTCCAAAATCAATCAGTCAATCAATCAATCAATCAATCAATAAAATAAAATCAACTCACAGGTAAGACCTTTCCAGTTTGCAATCTCACTGTTGCATACCTACAGCTGCCGGTGGGATTAGACCAAATGAACACACAAAACCACTAGCCACTTCTGCACTGCTTTTGTTGTCCTCATGGGGTCCAGAAGTCTCTCACTGACTCTCTATGTCCCCAAAGGGATGTATCTGGGTAGATCCCATCAGCCAGAGATGCCTGGAGTCTTCTCTCCCAATTCTCACCAGGCCCAGTTTCAAGGAAGCTGTTACTCAGGTGCCATCTTGCTCCTCCCCCATATTCTGTGAGTGTGTTCTTATTCACCAACCTGAAAGCTCCCTGAACCCAGTCTCTTTGTGTTTTTATGGAGGCTTAATTCACGATTGGCCATTAGTGATCAACTGAATCTTCAGCTCCCACCCCACATGTGGGGGATGGATTTGAAAGATCCAACCTGCTAATCACTGGTTAGTTTCCATGGCAAACAGTGCCCAGCCTGGGGCTATCTGGGAGCCCCCAGCCACATGTCATCTGAATAGCATACAGAAGCACACTTAACCACTAGGAAGAGTCTAGTTTTAAGAGATGTGTGCTAGGAACAAGGGGCAAAAGCCAAATATAGTAGAACCCCTGTAAGCTGACCACCTAAGGGACTGTAACCAAACTGGTCAACATATGGAGTAGGTCAACATAAAGAGATAGGCCTGCTATACTGATACATACATGTGGTTTGTCTTATCTATGAGAATTCAGCCAAATTAAGTAGGTCAGTATAGGGAGATGGTCAACTATGACCATATCTGTTTATATTTCTTATTATATCACAATATCACAAGCACAAGCACCTAGAAGATTTGACATTTTTTTTTAAATACTAAGGTAGATAATAACAAAAGAAAACATTTCCTGAGTGTATAAACAGAAACTAGGCTTTGAATAAAAGCTGTAAATATATATTGTTACATAATTCCCCTAATAACCAGATGATACAGATACCAGTATTACCCTTGTCTGATACATAAACATTTGAAGCCCATGGACATTACAGAATATAATCAAGGTCGCACAACTAGCAAGGGTTGATCCAAAGTAGGAATCCTTCTTGTGATCTTTAGAACTGTGCAATTCTTCCCTAAGGGATGGACAATTAGGCAGATAAATAAAATTTTTTAAATAGGATTTTAAAAATCATATAATAAAATAAATAATATTTATGTATAGTTTTAAATATCAATAAATATAATAAAATGTAGTAAACAATAAAATAAATCAAGGTAGAGCCCAAATAGGATTTCTGCTTCCGGCAACATTTTGGACAGAATATTCTGAATATTACTGTGCAAATCTATTGCATCACAACACACCATCCTAAGATTTAGGAGCTTGAAGCAGTAATGATATATTATTTGTCATGATTCTATGGGTTGGGCCCCCATAGGGCAGTTCTGCTCCACAGGGGTCATCTGTGCTCACTCATCTGGCTACATTTAGCTCTGTTGGGTCTGAAACTTCTATAATGGTCTCTCCAACATTTGAGTCTGAATTTCTTAGATAGTAAATGTGGGCTTCCAGGAGAGCAAAAGCAGAAGTTCCAGGCCTCTTCAACTTTAGGCCTGAGAACTGGCACAATATCAACACAATAGCATTCCATTGGTCAAAGCAAGTCACAGGCTAGCCTAGACAGAAGGCAAGCAGGAACATAACCTGCATCTTGGTGGGACAAGAAACATGTGTGGATAGGGATGAGAAATTTTAAGCTTTGGGCCTGCAAGGCAAAAAACCAGAACCCAAGACACATTCATTAAGCTGGACTCTTCAGAGGCACTAAAGCAGGGGTGTCCAACCCTTAGCCCACAAGGCCCAGGATGGCTATGAATGCAGCCCAAAACAAATAGTAAACTTACTTAAAACATTATGAGATTTTTCCTTTGTGATTTTTTGGGTGGAATTTGACTGCTTGGTTCTCAAGCATGAATTTTGTAGGCAACAACATTGTGTTGCCATATCACATAAAATAAACATACCAAATGCTTTCGATGTTTGTACACATATGTGACTTCATTTTACAGCAGTGTGCAGCTTCCAGGGCATTATCTTCCAAGCACGAACAGTCGAACTGACACCATTAGATGTTAACATATGCTCATGGTGACTTGGTGAGGCAGTAATTATCAATCATATTTCAACCTCCCATTTCAACATTAGGCATTTAACATTATTAAGAGAACTTACACACATCACCTGTAACACCTTACATCAGCCCTCCTAACCCTGCATCACAGCTGAGATGTGGAAGGGCTTAAGCCTTGCTTTCTATTCTCCTGTCAATTAATTTTCACAATAAAAATAAATATAGTCTCTTATTTTTTAAATCCTGAATTACTTCTACAACCACTCAAAAGAAAACAGAACTCCCCAAAAGAAAAATTATGGATGAAGGAAGATTGTTCATTGAAAATTGGACAGATGACTACTTTTGTTGAGGCAAATTATAAGCCACTCTGCTTAATTTGTAGGGAATTTGTGCACGTTTTCAAAGACTATAATTTGAAAGGCATTACAAGTTCTGATAATTAAGATCATAATCTCATCCTAGAAAAAGTGCTCTATACCTTATTGCTGAATATCACTATGGTCACCTTTAAAGTACTCCCCTAGGAAGTATACTGGTACAGCAGTGCCTAGTCCACTCTTTGAAGCAATTTTGGGACTTTTTTCTGGAATGGTCACCAGAGCTATTATCATATTACACTTGATGTCTTGAATGTCATCAAAATGTCATCCTTTTAATATTTCTTTTATTGTGGAAGAAAGAAAAAAGTCATTGATGGCCAGGTCAGGTGAGTAGGAAAGTTGTAAATTTTCAAAGATTCAATTTGTAAAGAAAGGCATCTTATGCAAAAACATGCTGCCAAATTCAACGCTTATGCAGAATTGTGTTATAAGGACAAAATAGCAGAACCAAAAGAAGTCTGTCTTCTCAACAATTTTTTTTCTAAAGTTACAACTCAGATGGTTTCTTTTGTAAAAGCTAGTTATGTGCATATTTAATAGCAAAAAATCAAAACCATTTGCTGATGGTGAGTTTATGATTTCTGAAATCAGTTTGTATCACCAGACTATAAACTGGAAGAAATTTGGAGAGTAAAGCTGCTAATTTTACATTTTATGATTTGGTGATAGGTGACAGCCCCGATGCTACAAAACATTGCACATCTTGCCCTTTCACTAGCTACAAAGTCCCTCGCAGACAGTGCCATGTGAATAGGTGCATTGTAGTGGTGCAAGAGTTTATTTATTCACTTATCTTTCTTATGCCAAGATTTTCGTGTTTCTCTATTGAAAATAATCAATATTTGTGTGCATTTTTGACTCCATTTTCAGTTGACATAAATATGTTACTTGCCAATTTTCAAATGGCATGCATAGAGCTGCAATCTGACAATCAACTTAAGAAAAATTATCATGTTTCTTCTCTTCCCTGGACTTTTATAGCTCTTATCTTTCCAGAGACAAATATCCCTTGCTTCACAATCTTTTCTTATTCCTGTCATTACTTTTTTTTTTTTTTTTTTTTTGCAGTTTTTGGGTTGAGCCAGGTTTGAACCCACCACTTCTGGTATATGGAGCCAGTGCCCTACTCCTTAAGCCACAGGCGCTGCCTCCTGTCATTGCTTTTTGACAGGACCTACATTTGTGAGCAACTATTTTAAGGAATAAAGTACATTAGACCAGGTACTGTGGTTCACACCTATAATCCTAGCACTCTCAGAGGCCAAGGCAGGAGGATTGGCTGAGCTCAAGAGTTTGAGACCAGCCTGAAGAAGAGCAAGACCCTGTCTCTACTAAGAGGAGAACAATTAACCAGGTGCAGTCATGCATGGCTATAGTCCCAACTACTATAGGAGGCTGAGGCAAGAGGATCATTTGAGCCTAAGAGTTTGAAGTTTCTGCAAGCTATGACACCATAACATTCTACCTCAAAAAAAAAAAAAAAAAAAAAAAGAAGAAGAAGCACATTAAAAGTAATGTTAGAACCAAAACTTCTGATGAGTACATTGAGACATTATTGAGAATTGCAACTATTTCCATCAAACCAGATATTGATGCATTAATTTCTCAAATAAATGTCACATATCCCACTAGCTTTATGTTTCCCATTTTCTTTTTACTTTTATAATAACAAATAACAAAAAAGACATTCTATTACTTAGAAATGTGCATTTTCTATATTAGTTATCACAAACATAAGACCTGCTTGACAACATTAAAAGACTTTCTGCCTGGGCTGCTCAGTAATTAAGAGTATTAGGGGGAGGTTTTTGCCATCTGTAGTGGCAGATATCATGAAAATTATGCATGGACCCTTTTTTATGCATTAGCTTTTGTTAGTGTTTGTGTATTTATTGTGTAGCTCAAGACAACTCTTCTCTTAATGTAGCCCAGAGAAGCCCAAAAGGTTGGATACCCATGAACTAAAATATTCCCATGTCACTATTGTCTCCCAGCTTCCTAAAGAAGCATATATAAATCCTCTTTGCAGGAAAGCACCCCCAATATACTCCATCAAAACTCACATTAAGTTTAACTAAATATAAGCTCGCTATTTTTTTAAATCTCCCCAAGCACAAGAAATAAGCCATTCTGAGTAAAATGTAATAAACTTTCAAAAAACATAATTGCACCCCCCCAAACTTCAGATTTTGAAATTATCATATACAGGATATAAAATAATTATCTCTAAAATATGTATTTTAAGTATAGTTTTATTTTATGAATCAGCCATCAAAATGACTCAGCCAATATCAAAAGTGAAAATTTTAAAAATTATAAATGTAATTATTGTCATAAGCCAATGTTAGTGCTAAATAATATATGAAACATAGATGAATGAGAATAAGTAAATCAAAAGACAGAACTAGAGAAATTACCCAGAATACAAGACAGAGAGACAAGAGACAGAAACGTGATAAATTAAAAGACATGGACAGACTAAGAAAATATTACTGTTTCCATTGCTTAATAGAGTTCCAGAAGAAGAGAGTAGGGAAGAGGATTAATCATACAGATAATGGTTTAGAATTTCCAGATCTGATCAGCAGCCTGTATTCCCAGATACAGGAAGCAGGATGTAAACTAAGTAGGGTAAATAAAAAGAAACCCATGTGAAGACAGTTCAATGAAACTGAAGACCAAAGACAAAGAAATATCTTAAAAGCAGCCAGAGAGAGAACATATGTCCCCCACATAGACTAATGTTGATTTCTCCACAACAACAAGGAATATTCATTATCTTTAAAGTTCTCTGAGAAAATGATTATCAAGCTAAAATTGTGTGCTAATAAAAACCACCTTTCAAGAGTGAGGAAAAAATGAAAAATATGTTTAGATAAACTAAGAGAGTTTATCTCATCAAAGAAAATGACCCTATTCATGGTAAAAATATACTTTCAGTATATGAAAAATAGAAGAGAATTTTTTTAACAAAATAAAGAATATCTGTTAAAAAAAAAAAAAAGCAGCCTTTATCTTCAAGGTGACACAGTAGAAGCATTCTCATTTGAAAATGATGATTCATGTAAGGATACTGACACAAACTATGTTCCATAGGAAGCAGATACTGAGCTCAAAGGTGGGATGTGAGGGAGTGCTCCTGGGATTGACATATACAGAAAGGAGAGAAAAGAGGTTTGGGGGGTCAGAGGGAGAAGTTGAGCTAGGAAACAGTTCCAATGAAGACCTCAACCACCCTCACAGAGAGTTCTGCACCTGAGATGGCCTTTTAGAATTGTAAACAACTGGGAAACAAAGGCTGGGGCTTTATTCCCCTATCTCAATCAGTCATTGGATGCTGGCTAGTCTTGGGAGGTTGTCCATTTGTTTTGGTTGTTGTTTCTTTAGCAGTACAGAAGCTTTTCAGTTTAATTAAGTCTCATTTATTTATTTACCATGCAAGTCTTCTTCATGAAATCTTTCCCCTTGCTGATATCTTCAAGTGTTTTCCCCATACTTTCTTTGAGGACTTCTATTGTTTTATGCCTTAGATTTAAATCTGTTATCCATCTTGAATCAATTTTTGTAAGTGGTGAGAGGTACAGTGTCCAGTAGTAGGTTTTACATGTGGTTATCTAGTTCTCCAAGAACCATTTATTGATTCTTTTCCCCATTGTATGTTCTTGTTGGTTTATCAAATATCATGTGACTGTAAGATGTTAGTTTCACCTCATGGTTTTCTATTCAGTTCCAAATGTCAATGTCTCTATTTTTATGCCAAGACCATGCTGTTTTGATCATATGGCTTTGTAGTAGAGCCGAAAGTCTGGTAGAGAAATACCCCCAGTTTGGTTTTTGTTACTAAAAATTGTCTTAGTGATATAGGGTTTATTTCCTGGTTCCATATAAAACAATGAATCATTTTTTTCCAAATCTTGAAAGTATGATGATAGTATTTTAAAGAAGATTGCATTGAACTTGTAGATTGCTTTGGGAAGTACAGACATTTTGACAATGTTGATTCTTCCCAGCCAGGAGCATGATATGTTCTTCCATTTGTTAATCTTTTGCTATTTCTTTTCTTAAGAGCTCTTAATTTTCTTTGTAGAGGTCCTTCACTTCTATTGTTAGGTATATTCCTAGGTATTTCATTTTTTATGAAGCTACTGTGAAAGGAAGAGTATGTCCTTAACTAGCTTCTCATCTTGCCTGCTATTGACATATACAAAGGCTATAGATTTGTTGATGTTGATTTTATAGCCTAAAACATTATTTTTGGATCACTATATATTTTTGGATCACTTCCAAGACTCTTGTGGTTGAATCTTTGGGGTTCTCTAAGTACAAGATCATATTGTCAGCAAGAGCAAGACAATTGTCTTCCCCCATTTGGATGTCCTTTATTTCTTTCTCTTGCCTGATTGTATTGACAAGAACTCCCAGTAATGTGTTGAATACTAGTGGTAATAGAAGACATCCTTGTCTGGTTCTGGTTCTGCGTGGAAAAGCTTTCAGTTTTACTCAATTCAGTATAACATTAAGCCATAGATGGCTTCAATCAATTTAAGAAACATGCTACCTATGCCTATATTCTTAAGTGTTCTAATTATAAAAAGAAGGCTGAATTTTATTGAATGCTTTTTCTGCACCTATTGAGAGGACCACATGGTCTTGTTTTTGCTTCTGTTGATATGGTGAATTATGTTTATGGATTTGTGTATGTTAAATCAGCATGGCATTCCTGGGATGAAACCTACTTGAGCATGATGAATTATTTTTTTTTAATGTATAGCTGTAATCTGTTGACTAGGATTTTATTGAGAATTTTTGCATCTATATTCATTAGTGATATTGGTCTGAAATTCTCCTTTTTCATTTGGTCTTTTCTTGTTTTTGTTATCAGGGTGATGTTTGCTTCACAGAACATGTTGGGGAAGATTCTTTCCTTTTCAATTTTTTGGAATAATTTCTGCAGCATGTGTATAAGCTATTCTTTAAAGGTTTGACAGAATTCTGGTGTGAAGCCATCTGGACTATGGCAGTTTTAGTTGGGAGATTTTTATTGTTTCTTTGATCTCAGTTCCAGAAATTGGTCTTTTCAAGAGATCTGTATCTTCTTGGTTAAGTCTCAGGGGAGGATACAATTCCAGGTATTGATCCATTTGCTTCACATTGACAAATTTCTGTGGATAGAGTTTCTTGTAGTACTCAGAGATGGTCTCTTGTATCTCTGTGGCATCTGTTGTTATTTTCCTTTTATCATTTCTGATTGAGGTTGTTAGAGATGTTACTTTTCTGTTTATAGTTAATCTGACTAAAGATTTATTTTTATTTATTTTTTTGAAAAACCAACTTTTATTTTTTTGAGGCAGAGTCTAAAGCTCTTGCCCTCGGTAGAGTGTCATTGCATCACAGCTCACAGCAACCTCAAACTCTTGGGCTTAAGCAATTCTCTTGCCTCAGCCTCCCAAGAAGTTGGGACTACAGGCACCTGCTACAACACCCAGCTATTTTTATTGTTGTTGTTGTTACAGTCGTCATTGTTGTGTTAGTTGGCCTGGGCTGGGTTTGAACCTGCCAGTCTTGTTGTATGTGCCCAGAGCCCTACCCACTGAACTACAGGCACCACCAGAAAAATCAACTTTTTGTTTCATTAATTTTCTAAATGATTCTTTTGTTTTAAATTTCACTAATCTATGATTTAATTTTGGTTATTTCTTTTTTTCTGCTGGGTTTGGGATTAAATTGATCTTCTTTTTCCAGTTCAATAAGATGGTTCATGAGTTTGTTAATGTGTTCTCTTTCTGTTTTTCAAATGTAAGGATCTAATGTGATAAATTTCCCTCTTGAGATTGCTTTTGCTATATCCCACAGGTTTTGGTAACTTGTCTTCATTGTATGTTAGAAATTTAACTATTTTCTCTTTTATCTCTTCCTGGACTCAACTATAATTCAGCATAAGTTTGTTTAATTTCTAAGTCTTTGCTTGGGGATGAACATTTTGTTGGAGTTGAGTTCCACCTTTATTGCCTCAGGATCCAAGAAGATACAAGGTATAATTTCTATTCTTTTAATTTTGCTGAGGTTTGATTTGTGTCCTAGGATGTGGTCAATTTTGTAGCACATACCATGTGCTAACAAGAAAAATGTATATTCTTTAGCTTTGGAATGGTGTGTTCTGCATATGTCTATCAATCCCATTTGTTCTAGGGTCACATTTAAGTCCTTTGTATCTTTGTTTAGTTTTTGTTTAGAGGATCTGTCCAGTTCTGTCAGAGGGTGTGAAAGTCCCTGACTATTATGGTGGTATGGGATATCATATTGCTCAGACCCCTTGAGGTCTGTTTCATAAATCCAGGAGCATTTAACTTGGGTGCATGAATATTTAAAATTGAAATGTCTTCTTGTATTGTTGCTTTGACCAGTATAAAGTGTCCTTTGTCTTTCTTAACTTTAGTTGCTTTAAATCTGCTTATATCTGAAAATAAGATTGAAACCCCTCCTTTCTTCTAATTTCCATTTGCTTGAGATAATTATCCATCCTTTAACCTTTTTCCATCCCTCACCCCTGCATCTTGATTTGTCCTTTAAGGCTAGGTGTGTTTCCTGGAGATAGCGTATGGATGACTTGTGCTTTTTTATACAATCTGCCAGCACGTGCCTCTTTGGTGGTGAATTCAACCCACTGACATTTATTGAGAGAATTTGTAAGTGTGGTGGAATTCTATTCATCTTACTTTGTGAAAGTCCATTATGTAGTTGTAACATTTGTGCCATTGTGTCTAAGTTTTGACCATTAGCTTCCGGATATTTACTTTGTTGGTGGTCCATTGTGTTGGTCAATGTTGAAAATAGGTATAGGTATTTCCTGTAGAGCTGGTCTTGTTGTGGCAAATTTCCTTAGTGTTTGTACATCCACAACAGATGTGGAGTTTCTACATTTGAAATCAAATCACTAATTTTGAAGCTTAGTTTAGCAGGATATCAAATTCTGGGCTGAAAATTGTTTTGTTTAAGAATGTTGAAGGTGAACAACCATGCTCTTCTAGTTTGGAAAGTTTTACTTGGAAAGTTTTAGTTGAAAAGTATACTGTCATCCTAATGGCCCTGAATCTGTAGGTTATTTGGTGCTTCCTCCTGGGTACCTGCAGATTTTTTTCTTTCATCTTGACTTTGGACACATTTATTACAATTTGTCTTGGAGAAGTTCTGTTTGAGTTGAGATGACTTGGGGTTTGATATCCGTATGAAAGGAGAATGTCAGGGTCTTTACTAAAACTTGGTAAGTTTTCATTTATGATAATCTCCAGCAGGGTTTCCATTCCTTTGGGACAATCTTCTCTCCATCAGTGATCCCCATTATTCATATGTTTGAACACTTCATGGAGTCTTGTATTCTATTCTGCTTTCTCTCTCTTCTTTTCTACCACTTTGACTGCCTGGTTAACCTCAAAACTGTATCCTCTAGCTATGAGGTTCTTTCTTCTCCATGGTCTAATCTATATTTGATACTTAGCAGTGCATCTTTACGAAACTTGATTATCTCCTTCATTTTCTTAAGCTTTGCCATATTCTTTCTATATTTTACATATCTCTTGTCCAACTTTTGGCTCTGTCTTTCCATTTTCTAATCCATTCCTTTTATTGTCTTTATCATCTATGTTTTAAATTCCATTTCTGTCAAATCCATCAATTCCTTGTAGGTGAAGTCTTCTGCAGTAGCTTTCTCATGATCCCTTGCGGGAGTTGCTCTGTTTTGGTTTTTCATGTTTTCCAAATTTTTTTTGTTGACTCCTCCTCATGTGTTCTTTCTTCTTATTCAGCCCCTTATCCTCCTTTTTCCTTCTTGCTTCCTTTCCTCCTTTCCTTCAAATTGCCTTTTCTCAGGGCTTAGGTCAAAAGGAAGAGAAGGGTAAGGCACAAGAGGAAAGTAAAGAAGAAAAAAGAAGGAGAGAGAAAAGGTATAAGAAAAAAAGAAAAAAGGGAAGGAAAATGAAAGCAAACTGAAGAACAGGAGAAAATGAAGACAGGTAGAGATAAAAAGAATTATAGAAGAAATAGTATTGATTGGCACAGTAATTAAGGCCATGCTTGTAAGTCAAGGATTTTGGGGAACTGGGCTGGGTAGGTTCCTTGAAATCAGGAGCTCCTTACCAGGCTTAATATAACCAAACTCTTCCTCATGATCAAAAATACAGAAGTCCTAGCTCTTGACGAAAGTAGAAATGGGGGAGACGGAGCAAGATGGCGAACAAGTAACAGCTTCCTTGAGGCTGGGCACAGTGAGACTGGGGAGAGAGGACTTCAGGCATCTCTGCCAGGCAGGATCTGCCCAGAAACGTCCCTTTGGGGACACAGGGAGACAGCGTGAGGCTTCTGGACACCCTGAGGAAGGCTAAAGTGGCGGAGATTGGGCAAGTGGTTGCGTATGCTCATTTGGTCTGATCCTGTCCGAGGCTGTGGGTGGGGCAGTAGTGGAACTGCAGGCTGGAAGGGCCTTGCCTGTAAGCCGTTTGGGTTTCTTTTGGACTTGGCACTTGGTTGAACTGCCTTGGGAGAACCTGGGCAGGAGTGCAGGGTTTTTTGACTGTTGCCTGGGGCCCCAGACTGGGCCACCAAGCCAGACGGAGCTGCCAGTGTTTGGTGGTGGGCTGTGTGGAGCCATTGTGGGAGAACTGCCCTGGCAAGCTCCACCCTCAGGGTTGCAAAAGAGGCA
>CAUYON010191659.1:0-15229 GCA_963573935.1 Arctocebus calabarensis
CATTATGTATGTGAAAGGTCAGGCTTGAGTACAGAGCAGTGTAGAGGGGTAATTTAATTATATTTTAGAAGGCACGTCCTACTCTCAAGCATCTCATCAGCTTGTTTGGAACTTAAAGGCAAAGGCTGCTCTTTTCCTCACATCCCCACTCCCCTTTTACTTAGTAGAGCAAGAGTGTCTGCCTTTTCAAATTCTAAAATAAGCTTTAAAATTACATACTTTCTTGCCTCAGCCTCCTGAGGATGATAAAGTAAGACTGTCTCTACAAAAAAAAAAAAAAAAAAAAATTACATACTTTCACAGTTATCTGAATTAAGAGAGATAATATGTAAACTGGCCTGGCACATTCTAGCTACAAAACACATGATGGCTAGAAGAAAGAGCACCGCATGGCCCTGGTGCGTGTGTATATGACCTTTAACTTTTCACCGTGAGAAGGGCCATCTCCAGAGTCAGACTAGCATTGTCAGGCTCTGAAAGCAGTACAGCAGACAAACCTCAGTTCCTAGCCAGGCGTAGTGGCTCACACTTGTAATCCCAGCACTATGCACGGGAAGTTGAGGCAGGTGGATCCCTTGAGCTCAAGAGTTTAAGACCACACTGAGCAAGAGTGAGATCCCGTCTCTAAAAAACCGCCAGGCATTGTGGCAGGTACCTGTAGGTCCAGCTACTCGGGAGGCTGAGGCAAGAGCATCTCTTGAGTCCTAGAGTTTGAGGTTGTTGTGAGTTGTGACGCCATAGCACTCTACTGAGGGTGACAAAGTGAGACTCTGTCTCAAAAACAAAAACAAAAAAACCCCTCAATTCCATCTTTTGGCAAGATACTTAGTCTGGCAAGAGTCTATACTTTTTAAAATTCTAACAAGCTTTAAATTACCTATTTTCACAGTTATCTGACTTGAGAGATAATATATAAACTAGCCTTGCATATTCTAGCTACAAAACATGTAATGGCTAGAAGTTAGGTGCTGGTGGAAGAATGACAGATTGAACCTTGGCACAGAACTTGGTCCCCAAGAATCTCTGCAGAGAACCACATACCACACTTAAACTTATGAGACCTGGAAACGCTGCCAGTTCCTTCCGTGGTATCTAAGTGCCAACATCATGATGGGCCTGCCCTCTCCAATAACCTCTGACATGCCAACCTGAGAGGTGTGCCTGAGTTTCTAGTGAGACCTGGCTCCTTCCTGCCCATCTGGTGCCGCCTGACCCTGCCCAGTCCCCTTCAACCCCAGGGGCCAAATCACCCTTAGGATTCATTCCCTGAACCAGAGAGCTATCCCCCATCCCCACCTGAGCACACTTTAGCACTGCAGGTACACATTTTGCTGAAACTGTCTCTCCCCCTAAAGTTCCTTGAAGACAAGTCTTCATTTCAGCCATCTTTCTATTCCTACACACAGCACAATGTCCAGTACACACCAGGTGCTTAATAAGTATCTGTGAACTAATTACCCCACATATATTTAGTGCTCACAACTGACAAGGCCATTCTGGAGCATTTACGTTCTTCCTGAGATGAGGCGCAAGGCAAAGTACCTACAGATGTCTGACCTAGGTTGTGGGGAAGTCAACTGTACAAGGCCCAGAGTGTCCCATTTCAGGCGGCATAATGGAAAAGCATGAGACTAGTTCTGTTGCAAACGAGACTTTAGCTCACTTTTTTTCTAGTGATGAGCTGTTTGAAGGGGACTGTCATGTTTCTTAGAAGAACCCCATCAGGTAATGCATCACCCGGGACGGAGGGCTCTTCCGCTCTCGCTTAGCTCCCAGGCTGCATCATGGTGTGCACATCTATGTGGCTGAGTTACACACAGAAAAGCAGGTGGGGAAGAGTGGGAGGGGGAACAGTCCTCTTTTCTAATCTGGTCCGGCACTGAGACCATGCTCAGAAACCACTGGCTTTCTACTGCAAGAAATCACTGTGTGCAAGTATAACAAAACAACGGCAAGAAAGCAGAGGGACTTCTGAGACTTAGTTTTAAAATTTGGAGGAAAAAGGGCAGCGCCTGTGGCTCAGTGTAGGGCACTGCACCATATACTGAGAGTGGTGGGTTCAAACCCAGCACCGGCCGAACTGCAACAAAATAAATAGCTGGGATTTGTGGCGGGCGCCTGTAGTCCCAGCTACTCAGGAGACTGAGGCAAGAGAATTGCCTAAGCTCAGGAGTTGGAGGTTGGTGTGAGCTGTGATGCCACGGCACTCTACTGAGGGCGATAAAGTGAGACTCTGTCTCTACAAAATAAATAAATAAATAACTAAAATTGGGGGGGGGAAAGATGGGGAAACACATGATTTAATGGGTATACCTAAGTTACCTATAAAGTTGGAAAACAGTGATATATAGGAAGTGATGTTCAAGATCCTACTGGGAGGTAGAAAGCAGCTCAGTAGGTGGAAAGGACATGGACTTGGAGACAGACTAGGATTCGAGTCAGCAAGGCCCCTTTCTGGGCTCACAGAAATGCGATAAAAGCCTCCTTTCACCCCTCACAAATGCACCGAGAAATGAGATGAGTTCTGAGTACTGAGAACTCAGTCCTGAGGCTCTCTTCCTCCCCGCTCTCACCTAAGCTCCGCCGTCATTCAGGTTAAAATGAATCACCCTATAGTGAGCTACAGAGAAAACAGGCTGTTTCACATCTTCTGCACTGAAACTCAAACCCAAGGAGAACTTCCTCTTATAAAAATCCAGGAATTCTAGATATGGCCTGAGTGAAGCACTTAATCAGATGTACCCAAAACAGGGGTTCTGGGGTATGTTCCTAAAAATGTCTGAAAAGGGCAGTGCCTGTGGCTCAGTGAGAAGGGCGCTGGCCCCATATACAAAGGGTGGTGGGTTCAAACCCGGCCCTGGCCAAACTGCAACAAAAAAATAGCCGGGCGTTGTGGCGGGCGCCTGTAGTCTGTAGTCCCAGTTACTTGGGAGGCTGAGACAAGAGAATGGCCTAAGCCCAGGAGCTGGAGGTTGCTGTGAGCCGTGAAGCCATGGCACTCTACAAAAAAAAAAAAAAAAAGTCTGAAAATAAAACCTGAGAAGCTAAGATGGGTAGTTTGAGGTCCTCTCTTTCACTAGAGTTCAAGAAAGTTTCTTAAGACCTGCTGGTTTTGGCAAGGCAGGTAGGTGTTCTTGACTTTACTCTACATGCCAAGCCCCTGGCTTTGGCAAGCTGCCTGAATCAGGGTGAACTTTAGGTTTGCCCCTGTGTTCCATGTAACATAAGAAGCAAAGATTATAAATGTAAGCAAACAGACAGCAAAAGTAAATATAAGCGACAGAAAGACAGAACAATACTGCTTAGACAAGGTGGCCAGAAGTGGTCACAGAATTAAAAAGGGGGTGGGGTATTCAAAGAGCAAGATGAAGACGACTTTTGGATTACAATCTGCTGAAGTGATCAAACTCTTCTAATTCTGCTGAGTTTATTGTAGTCTGCTTAGGACCGTCAGGACAGAATTCTTCCCTTTCCGAGTTAGTGAAACAAGCTAAGCACAGTGGTTCGTGCCTTAGTCACAGCACTTTGGGAGGCTGAGGAAGAGGACAGATAGAGGCAAGGAATTCAAAACCAGCCTAAGTAACACAGTGAGACCCTGTACTACAAAATTTTTTTAAAATTAGCTGGGTGTGGTGGTACTTACTTGTAGGCCTTGCTACTCAGGAGGCTAAAGTGGGAGGAGGGAGGATTGCTTGGGACCAAGAGTTCAAGGTTACCGTGAGTTCAACTGCGCAACTGTGCTCTAGCTGGGACAAAATAGAAAGACTCTATCTCTTAAAAAACAAACAAGAAAACTAAAGCCAGTGAAAAAATAGTGTTACTATGAAAAGCATAATTTTGCATCTAGCTTATGAAAACAAGATTACTCAGAATATTGATGAATGTTTGCTTAAAGATAGGGTTTCAGAGCACAGAAATTCTCAACATTTGGAGTGAAGGTTTTAATTTCACAAAATTTGATATGGCTCTGTCATAGACTTCATCAAAATAAATGGTTGAGTTAAAAAAAAAAAAAAGCAAATGCCCAGAAAGCTGGAATTGAACCCTCAAAGTGCAAAAGCAGTCCCCACGCTTTTTGGCACTAGGGACCATTCCTTTTTTTTTTTGAGACAGAGTCTCACTTTGTTGCCCTAGGTACAGCACTGTAGAATCATTGCTTATAGCAACAACCTCTAACACTTGGGCCTAAGAGATCCTCTTGCCTCAGCCTCCCAAGTAGCTGAAACTATAGGAGGCCGCCACAAAGCCCAGCTGTTTTTAGAGGGAGTCTTACTCTTGCTGAGGCTGGTCTCAAACTCCTGAGCTCAAGCAATCCACTCACCTGGGGCTTCCAGAGTGCTGGGATTGTAGGTGTGAGCCACTGCGCCTGGCTGGGACAGGTTTCATGAAAGACAGTTTTTCTAAGTATCAGGGCTGAGGGGTGATACAGGAGACAGAGTTCAGGCTGAGATGAAAGCAATGAGGAGCTGCTGTAAATATAGATGAAGTTTCCCTGGCTCGCCACCACTCACTTTCAGTGAGGTCCCGCTGACTGGGGAAGACAATTTTCCCATGGACCTGGGGAGGTGCGGGTTGGATATTGGATATAGGACAGGAGGCAGAGCTCAAGCAACTTAGGCTGCGCCCAGGGGTTGGGGGCCACAGTAATGGATTATCCTGAGCTTAGCTCTTTATGAGCTAGAAGTTGAGGAAAGGTTAGCGCCACCTTCTGGAAAAGACTGAAAAGATCTTATAAAAATTTGACGGAGATTGGCACTGATACAATTCTGTAATTGACAGTGGACTGCCACTATGGGCCTGAACCTGAGATGTGAGTCCTTATTTAGCTAGGCTCAGTACCAGAGCGGGGGTAGAGGAAAAGCCTCTAAGGCTACAGAACTGAGTTCTGTAGGTGATCTTAGGGAAAATTTCTTGTTTTCCAGGCCTCAGTTTCCCTCATCAGTAAAACAAAGGGAGAACCTAAATTAGGCATTTTAAAATTATTTCAGATTATAAAATGTTATCATCTACTCCTACCTAATGTTTTCCACTGAAAAACTGCAAAGAAAAAAAAATTTCCCCATAAAAAATTCCAGAGGGGGTGCTGCTGTAGCTCAGTGGGTAGGGCGCCAGTCACATACACTGAAGCTGGCAGGTTTGGAACCCGGCCCGGGCCAGCTAAAACAAAAATGACAACTGTAACAAAAAAATAAAAATAGCTGGGCAATGTGGTGGGCGCCTGTAGTCCCAGATACTTGTGGGGTTGAGGCAAGAGAATTGCTTAAGCCCAAGAGTTTGAGGTTGCTGTGAGCTGTGATGCCACTGCACTCTACCGAGGATGATGTAGTGAGACTCTGTCTCAAAAAAAAAAAAAAAAGGAAAATTCCGGAGAGCTTTAAAGACCTAAGAGGACCAGTGTCTGGGTGAAATGATCTCTAACAAGACAGTTGCCACAGATTCTGAAAAAGCAGATCCAAGGCAACATAATCCCTATTTTCAAACTAGGTCAGGTTCTTAGGTGGGAGATTAATTCTTTGTTTTTTGAGACTACAGACCCCCTCTACAACGCATGGCTACTTTTTAGAGATGGGATGGAGCTCTTGTCAGGCAATCCACCCGCCTCAGCTTCCCAGAGTGCTAGGATTACAGGTGTGAGCCACCACATCTGGCCTTTAGTTGATGTTCTAGAGTTCATACAATTGAATTAAAATAGCCTCTTACATGTATTTAGAGAAATGCAGTTAGATCTGCTTTGTGTTGAATTTTAAAGACTTGACAACAATTCTTCTTAAAAACAGTCACTTTCTTCAGTGGAAGAGGATAAAAAGGACAAATCTTTAATTTTCAACAATGTCAGCCACCTTACCTTACTTGACTTTAACATCAGCCCCCAGGGCAGGGAGTTGAGCACCCCTCCCACCCATACCAAGCTACCATACAAGTACTTTAGACATCCAAACAGTATCTGTGCCTTGCCATGATTTTGCAGCCAGTGAGCTGGCATAAGGAGTATGTGAACTCAGGTCTTCAAACTCCAAACTTGAAGTTAAACAATGAAGCTATAGAAGCTGAAGTGCAGGAACAACATATGGCTCCTAGATGGGTCAGTTATCAGGCAAGAGGAACTAACCTTCCCTCTTCCTGAATAGCAGCAGGAGCACTGGCCATTTAGAAGTGGACAGCATGGCTTGGCACTTCACAAGTCTGTGGGGTAGGATGTGCACCTCCACTTGACATAGAGGGCAGGATTGCTCACAGGAAGGGTCAATGGGAGTCGACTAAAGCACGTCTGCCAAGTCCAGGACCCTCCTTAGGCCACACAGCCTTGATTCCTGGCTACTAAATTTTCTCCCAACTTGCTCCTTTTCAATTCATTTCAGGTTCTAAATCCTCCAGGTTCTAAATCCCTCAGGAACTCTTTCTTGGCTATTCTAGCCCCTTGTAAACTCCTGGTGCCTCTAAACTGCACACTGATTCTAATTCTTTGCTTTATCTTCAACTAAACACCATAAGCTCCTTGAAGACTGCAATCTCCCCATCACCCCCAAATAATAAGACATTTAGCAGAGTTGGGGGGGGGTGTCAGTGTCAGACTGCTGGCTAAGCAACTTGGAACCTCCTAGTGAGGCTATAAAGGTTTTTGGTTTTGTCTTTTTATTAAAAAGCAAAAACTTACAAAGGAAATGGGACTTCTGGTCACATTCCAAGGCTGGGCCCATGGAAAACTGCAGATTTAGAATCTATGAGGATTTAAGGTTTGTTACTCAACAGCAACTCTATTATCTTGAGGCCAGATGAAACACAGATAGTCATCTAGTCCACTCCCTGGGCTAACAGATAAGAAGAAACCAAGGTCTGAAAAGGTGAAGTAATTCCTCCAGATTTGCACCCTCTACTGTCCCCCAGAACCCACTGACACACAGGCACATGCCTGCTGCCCCGAGAGGCATCGCAGAGCCGCTCCTGAGCACAAGGTCTGGCAGAGACGAGGGCAGGGAGTGAGTCTTACTGGTATCTAAGCAGGATACCAGCTCATCAACATGCCACCTCTGGCACACTGCTGCTGCTCCCTGGCCTCAGTATTTGTCACAAGGACTATATAAGACAGACCACTCTGGCTGGGCAAAGCAGAAGCCAGACAGCTAGACTTGGGACATTTTCTTTTTTTTTTTAAATAACTTTGGTCTGATCTTGCTTTTTTTCATTTCTTAAAGTCATAAAATATAAAATTAACTAGCAATGATTTTAAAATAACCCCCCTGCAGATATAATAATGATTGTATTATTCTATGCATTTATCTAAACACTTCCCCAAACATGCTCAACCACTTGCAGCTGGATTCAGATGTCTTCAACATCAGGACTTTTGTGCATGTGGTAAGAAATATTTGATGATCCAGTACGGTGACATGAAATGATGCTAGTATTCTCTTTTTAATAAGGAAATGTAACTGAATATTCACTCCTGTGGCAAAGTTCAGTAAAAGCTAAATCTAATGTTTAGAGTCTCACTTATACACTATCTTGAAGAAATAGAGCCAACACTTCTTTCAGATTTAAATAAAATATTGACTGAGCACTTCAGCACTATAGGTACTACCTGCAGGACACAATGATTGGGAGCAACAACTATTCTCACATTAAATGTGTATAAAATCATTTATAATCAGCATATGGTTTCCTGACAAATAGGTGCTTCTGAAACAAAGCTGTTCAAGAACAAAATCGTACAGCATGTAATAGTTTTAAAAGCATCCTTCTGGGCTCGGTGCCTGTGGTTCAACAGGCTAAGGCGCCAGCCACGTACACCTGAGCTGGCAGGTTCGAATCCAGCCTGGGTCCGCCAAACAACAATGACGGCTGCAACCAAAAAATGGCCGGGCGTTGTGGCGGGTGCCTGTAGTCCCAACTACTTGGGAGGAAGAGGCAGGAGACTCGCTTGAGCCCAAGAATTGGAGGTTGCTGTGAGCTGTGATGCCACAGCACTCTATCCAGGGTGACAGCTTTTTGTCTCAAAAAAAAAAAAAAAGCATCCTTCTGTATTATTACCACTGGGATCCTCCTAACAATCCTGCTTCTCTAGGGTTATATAAAGATGAAATTGGCCACAGAGCTACAGAATAGGAGAAACTGCACTGAAAATCAGGCTTTCTCCCTCAAGATTCTTATCTCATTGACCCTGGAATTTCTCAGTAGTATTAATTCTCTTTTTAAATCCTCTTTTTAATCACTAAAGGAGGAGATTCTTTACCAGCCCTAATGGACTAAAAATTCTAAAATAAGAAGAATTCTGGCTCGGCGCCTATGGCTCAGCGGGCTAAGGCACCAGCCATGTAAACCTAAGCTGGCGGGTTCGAATCCAGCCTGGGCTCGCCAATCAACAATGACGGCTGCAACCCAAACAAAAATAGCCGGGCGTTGTGACGGGCGCCTGTAGTCCCAGCTACTTGGGAGGCAGAGGCAGGAGACTCGCTTGAGCCTAGGAATTGGAGGTTGCTGTGAGCTGTGATACCACGACACTCTACCCAGGGCAACAGCTTGAGGCTCTGTCTCAAAAAAAAAAAAATAAATAAATAAATAAAATAAAATAAGAAGAATTCAAATCAACAAAGTTATCCTGAAATACAGAAAATGGGGCTTGTGCTCAGAGCACAATGGTTATGGTGCCAGCCACATACACTGAAAAGCTGGCGGCTTCAAACCTGGCTCAGGCCAGGTAAACAACAATGACAGCTGCAACAAAAAAACAGTTGGGTTATTGTGGTGAGCACCTATAGTCCCAGCTACTTGGGAGGCTAAGGCAAAAGAATTGCTTAAGCCCAAGAGTTTGAGGTTGCTGTGAGCTGTGACGCTAAGGCACTATACCAAGGGCAACAAAGTGAGACTCTGTCTCAAAAAAAAAAAAAAAAAAGAAGAAGAAGAAGAAAATGGGCTCAAGATTTAAAAGGTTATTCTCAGGTCCTTAGCCCTTTAAGGTGCTTGCAAAATGTTAACACTACTGTTAACCACAGTAACTTCATTAATAAGATTAGAAATCCAACAGCAAAATTTATTTACTAAAAAGATAAAAAAAGGAGTTAAAAAAAAAAGATAAAAAAAGGAGTTACACAATGAAAGAGACTTACATATTCAAATAGGGACTACAAAAACATTATGTCTAAGCTGACAAATACCAATTTTTAAAGTAAAAACTAATTGAAATCAAAATCAACCTATCTTGCTTGGTACAGAACATCTATGTTAGCTCAGGATGAATGGTGTCTGAAATAGATTTAGTGCCTTGTCCATTTTCAATGCGCAAGAAAAATATCCTGCACACGTCACTTCTTTTAAAAGAACCCAAGAAAGCACACTCTTTCTCACCCAAGGATGAGAAAACAAGCTATCTTTTTTTTTTTTTTTTTGAGACAGAGTCTCACTTTGTAGTTCTCAGTAGAATGCCGTAGCGTCACAGCTCACAGCAACCTCCTACTCTTGGGCTAAAGCGATTCTCTTGCCTCAGCCTCCCAAATAGCTGGGACTACAGGTGCCCTCCACAGCGCCTGGCTGCTTCTGTTTTTAGACAGGGTCTTGCTCTTGCTCAGGCTCGCAAGCTCAGGCAATCCACCCTCCTTGGCCTCCCAGAGTGTTGGGATTATAGGCGTGAGCCAGCATGCCTGGCCTAAAACAAGCTATCTCATCATAACTTACCCACCTTCACTAAGTGCTTTTATGACAAACTTTGGTTTATAGAAATTGTGTTTCAAGAAGTTGCCCTTCCCTGCCGCAGTTCCACAGCCAGAGCTACAGTGTGTATATTGGCGAGGTAATGGCACGCTAGCAAGGGGAGGGCATCTGGGACCAATGGCTCTCAGAACAGCCCCGGGTAAACCTGCCAGGTCTCTTGTTCTTCATCTCCTGCTGAAGCCTGGGTTTTGTCTGGGAATATAAAACCAACTAGTTTCTTATGAGAAGGAAGTTCCCAGAGAGTTCACTCTGGGTCAAACACACTTTGGAAGTACTAACAAGACAGGAAAATAAGCTATGCCTTTGTATGACAAGTAACAGAGTCTAGAAAAGTCTACATCTTTTCCAAGAAACATACTGAATGCAATGACCAGAAAATGGAATGACTAGAGAAATATTATGCATCCCATTAATATGCCAACAAGATGTCTACAATACAAATGTTGTATACATCTAACTCTTTTGTCCTAAAAAATAAAAACAAAGAATGGAGACAGATTAGTTCAAATTAGAGAAAAATTAGAAAAATTTTGAAGGGAAAAGACAAGAGAAAGCAAAACCCAACCTAAAGCCTAATATACTGGTGCCTGAGTCAGTAACTTCTGGCAAAGTGAGAATGAAATTTCATAACTCCAGGGCACCAAGTCAAGGTGTGCTGAGAAGTATGCAAAGTAGGGAGGGCCTGCCAGCCTCCACCGGCTCTATCGGGTCATCGGGGACAGGAGCGTGGGGACCCTCTGGTCGCAGGAAGAATTCTAAGTTAACTGACTACTGGTAAGTTTATTTTATGCAAGGGATATTTCTGCTCTTTTCCTCTCAGTGATTTAAGAGGTCTCATATTTTTCTCCTAAATTTCTTATTTTGGTGGGAAAAAAAAAGTATCTCCAAAGAAAATAGTAAACAGCAAGTAGATCATTTAATTCTGTGAACTCCTATATATGAGGGACCCCTGTCAAAGTTTTAAAGATCAGGGTGTCCACTTTAAAAACAAACATCTTCTAACTGTAAAGTCAGTAAGCGCAAAAACATTGTAGGTGGCTCACCATGTCACCTTAATGCCTAATTCTAATGATGTGCTCCCCTGTGAAAATAACTGATATCATCTATATGCATAAGAACATCAATTTTATTTCATTTTTTGATCATCTATTCTCAATAAAAAGCAGCAATTACAGTTAAAAAGACAAATCAGCACATGCCAGTTGCCCCTTAAAAGAGGCACAAGACCTGGTCACACATCTTGGTTCTGGCATCTTCTTATCCATGCATAAGTTTCCTGTAGGACCTTTCTTCCTCACCTGGGAATCATTATGTTGATCATACTAACTCATTTTGTCCTCACATTTTTTAAATGAGTCATTGTAAATGGAGAGTATTTTGTTCAGACGTGTGTTATAGTCACCATCATGCAACCAAGCCAGACTTTGGAAACACATCTTTCATCTATGTACTGAGTATCACGCTAGCACTAGTAGGCTCAGAGATGCCCAGTCTGAGGATGACACTCCTGCCCTTGCTGGCTACAATCATGGTGGAGATTTGAGGATGTCAAACCAGTCACTGCTCAAGTAGATACACAACTGCCAAAGAAACAAATACAATCTAGTGTCAGATTCTGTTTGTTTTTTTTGTTTTTTTTTTTCGAGATAGAGCCTCAACCTATAGCCCAGGGTACAGTGCCGTGGCATCACAGCTCATAGCAACCTCAAACTCCTGGGCTTAAGCGATTCTCTTGCCTCAGCCTCCAGAGTAGCTGGGACTACAGGCACCAGTCACAATGCGCAGCTATTTTTTGGTTGCAGTTATCATTGTTCGGCAGGCCCAGGCTGGATTCAAACCCACCAGCTCTGATGTACGTGGCTGGTGCCTTAGCCGCTTGAGCTACAAGTGCCACCAGGATTCTTTTCGTAGATGGAAAATTTTCTCTAATCACAATTCTCTTAATCCATGAGCATGCTCACAAAAGAATCATACAGGAACCAAGAGACTGACCTCAGTGGTTGACTTTGGGTAAAAAACATCATATGTCATGGTGAGTTTTCTGAAGTTCTAATATACATTTCTGTTTCCCACAATGCCTTTCATTAAAGGGCACCACTGAGATCAATTGAATTCAGGACAGCTCCAGCCACTTCCCTGCCCCCTGTAGTTATCTGAAGGCCTGGTGAACGACAGGGGAGGGGGACATTCTAATAAGCAACTGGCCAAGTGCTAAGTGTTCACTGTCTGAGGCTGTGTGCAGAGTAGAGACTTGTCCCATGTGCTTTCCCACAGGCAGCTGAGGTCCCAACAACACGAACCACAGGGACAACTTGCTATTGTATTTTTTTTTTAATTTAATTTAACTTTTTTATTTGAGAAACAGAGCCTCACTTTCTTGCCCTGGTAGAGGGCTATGGCATCATAGCTCATAGCAAACTCCAACTCTTGGGTTCAAGTGATCCCCTTGCGGCAGCCTCCTGAGTAGTTGGGACTACAGGTGCCCACCACAGCGCTTAGCTATTTTTTAGAGATAGGGTCTTGCACTTGCTCAGGCTGGTCTCGAACCTACGAGCTCAAGTAATCCAACCGGCTCAGCCTACCTGAGTGTTGGGATGACAAGTGGAGCCACCACACTCGGCCTGATAACATTTTAAATGTTCAGGAATAAGTGGCAGGAGTATGGCAGGTCTGGCTCCGCTCAGCCTCATCTTATAGAGAGAAGTACAATGATAGGGGCCTGGGAGGGAGGAAGGCTGACAGAGTCATGCCATCCACTGCTGGCAAGCACTGAGCTGGAACTGTCCCTGGCCATCTCATTTAATTCTCATGAGAAACTCTGTGATAATATCCGTCACTATATTACACACCAGGAAATGCAGGCTCAGATGGTGAAATGACTTGTCCACGGATCTGGAGTAAGAAAGTATAGGTTTTAAGATTTGCATGTCTGAGCTTGGCACCTGTGGCTCAACAGGCTAAGGCGCCAGCCACATACACCTGAGCTGGCTGGTTCGAATCTAGCTTGGGCCCGCCAGACAACCACAGCTGCAGCCAAAAAAAATGGCCGGGTGTTGTGGCGGGCGCCTATAGTCCCAGCTATGTGGGAGGCGGAGGCAGGAGACTCGTTTGAGCCCAGGAATTGGAGGTTGCTGTGAGCTGTGATGCCACAGCGCTCTCTCCAGGGTGACAGCTTGAGGCTCTGTCTCAAACAAACAAACAAACAAACAAACAAACAAACAAGACTTGCATGTCTGATTCCAAAGCCAGTCTGCATCTCTCACACAGGCTGCCAGAGGCTGAAAGCCAAAAGGAAGCGACAGATCCCTCCTCTCTATCAAACCAACGGGAAGTGGGCATGGAATAGCTCTGGGGGCAGGGTAAGCCCACTGGACGCTGGGAACCTAATAAATAGGACTGCACGCTGCTGAGCCACAGTGACAGGAAGGGGAACTTTCTCTGGGTTACACATGACTGAGTGCCAAGGAAGGAGCTCTCTGATTCCATCTCTTTCCCGCCCCTCAGCTATGTTCCCAGGAGCGTCTGTTCAGTACCCTGGCCATGCAGCTGGCTCACCTCCTTGTGGGAGTCTTTGTGGGCTTCCAGAGTCTTCATGATCGTCAGCTCGGCGTAGTTTTTAAATCTTGCTGGCTGGTTTCTCAGAATTTCCCGTAGAACTCTCAATGCTAGTGCTCGAATAGAATGCTGGAGTACAAGAGGAAAGGAAGACGTCATAAACAACACACAGCACTTGACTGCACGTGCCAATCAGCAAAGCCCAGCAAGGCCGAGCACCCAATTCCCTGGCGTCTCAGACCCCTCTTTGCAGATCACACAGTTTATGTGACATTGGCTCCCTAGATGGTCAGCTCCATGAGGGCAGGCGCTGTATCTTACAATGACATTGCCAGGACCCAGCACCTAACAGGGATCTGACAAAGATTCTGTAATGAGCCTTGTGCTTGAGACCAAATGAGGATGACGCACTATGTTCATATCAGTCTCCTGGGGATTTCCAGATTGCCTGATACTTTGGCCTACAAATTATCCTTTTGGAAAATGGATACATGTACAAAGCTCCTAAACATTTCATCAGCAAGGTGTGGAGGACTATGAACTCTATAAGGACAGCGGAGACCTGTCATTATTCCTAACCTTCTGTATGATGAGATCACTGGATTTGTACAGCCTTGAGTTGTTTAAGGCCAAAGTCATGCATCTGGAGGAAAGCCATTCCAAACAGACTCCTAATCTCAAAAAAGAGAATGGAGTTTACACCAAACAGTGCCAAAAAGTACATCCTGATTCTTTGTCATTCATCTGTATAATTCACACACTAATACACCATTTATCTGCCCTCTATATGACATCATTGTATCTCCTGATAGAGGCCAACTAGGTATAACTGTTTGAGCAGCCAATACTTTGCTTTAAGAAAAGTAAAACAGGCCTTTTAGTACCATTCTTCTTCCTTTACTTATCCCTAAACCAAATCATTAACCTGAAGCATCAGAAAATGACCTGAGTTACCAGGCACACCTCGCCTGGCCACCATGTCAGTCCCCTCTCATGTGGCCCAGAGTTTGGCCTGCTGCCTCACGGCAGTCACCCCAGTGCTGCTCATCTAACTCCTTGGCTACCCACATATGTGCTACTCTCTTGTTCCTGCTGACCTGCAGGGAGCTGAACAGAGAGATGGAATCTTCCTTCCAGTGTTTAGTTCCAGCAATTCCAACATTTACTCCTATCTCCATAGTACGGACTAGCTTCACAGGTGGGAGAAAACGGGGCTCTGACTAGACACTCTCTCCTTGAAGTGTTATCTACTACGTGCCATATGCAGATCACAGACCAGGCACATCACATTCAAATGTCCTGGTGTAGAGAAGGCTTTATAATTTTAAAATTCATAAAATGAGAGTCACATTTCTGGAACCCAAAATTTGACCAATTAAGAATATTAGAACTGTTAACCTATGTACGGGTGAACCAGAACAGAATTTCTTTTAAGAAGGTCTTTTTTTTTTTTCTTTTTTTTTTTAGACAGAGCCTCAAGCTGTCTCCCTGGGTAGACTGCCGTGGCATCGCAGCTCACAGCAAACTCCAACTCCTGGGCTTCAGTAATTCTCTTGCCTCAGCCTCCCAAGTAGCTGGGACTACAGGCGCCTGCCACAATGCCTGGCTAGTTTTTGGCTACAGTTGTCATTGTTGTTTGGCGGGCCCAGGCTGGGTTCAAACCTGCCCGCTCTGGTGTATATGGCTCGTGCCTTAGGCACTTGAGCTACAGGCGCCAAGCTATTAAGAAGGTCTTTTGGCTCGGCGCCTGTGCCTCAACAGGCTAAGGCGCCAGCCAAGTACACCTGAGCTGGCGGGTTCGAATCCAGCCCGGACCTGCCAAACAACAATGACGGCTGCAACCAAAAAATGGCCGGGCGTTGTGGCGGGCACCTGTAGTCCCAGCTACTTGGGAGGCGGAGGCAGGAGACTCGCTTGAGCCCAGGAATTGGAGGTTGCCGTGAGCTGTGATGTTACAGCACTCTATTCA
>CAUYON010191663.1:0-31211 GCA_963573935.1 Arctocebus calabarensis
GCTCTGGGATGAGGCCCTGCATTTGGCAGACACGACTCAAGGTGATCTTCCACTGCCATGAAGAGGTTCTGGAAGGCCAGGGCTGCACAGTTGAGGGAGCGCTCCAGGAGAAGTCGCTTGTAGGGCTGCAGACGGCCGGAGCGCTGCAGCAGCCATCACAGCAGTATTGCTTTGTGCTCGGGACATTGACGTTACAGCAGCCATTCGCCAGCAAATCCTTCCTTTCACAAACGTCCCCTCGCTCGTCCGTGAGGAGGTGCTTCTCTTGGATGGAGTTCCGGCACTGATTGCTTCGCCAACTGCTATTGCCCAAGTTCAACTGCGCTCTCCATAGGATGGGCTGATCATGGTCTTGAACCTGGAGGAGATCCCTGTCTCTCGCTGCCCTCTCCTCCTGCTTGCAGGTGCTGCCGAGGAAGTAGACCAGCGAGAGCCCAAAGACCAGAGCGAGCACCAACCTCTTGCGCGGTAGCCGGCGCCACACCACGGCCGCCAGGTTCACCATCCCGGCGCGGACGCGGGACGCGGGACGCGGCATGGCCCCTACGCGCCCGGCAGCCTCATTCCTCCCGGCGGCCGTCGGCACCGCGCCCGGTCAGCTCCCAGCAGTCCCAGGGAGTGTTTTCTAAATGAACAGTATTGTGTATTAGCAATAAAAGTGTTTTTGTGGCCGAATAAATTTGGGAAATGCTACACAATGTACTCTGCTTACAGAATTGCAGTGCTTGGTAGCATAGTAATAGCGCTAGGAAATAAAAGAAACTAAACCAGCATCAGCTTGTTTGCAAAACAAACTGTTTTCTTTTTTCCAGTTTTCTTTTGTTCTTTCTTTCATTTGTTCTCTCTCTTTCTGCACACATCCTTACACACACACATACCTCTTTCCTTTTAGAAGGGAAGGTGGGTTCTCACAGATCCAGTGTTTTCAAAACCTAGTTTAAAAAACAAATTTAGAGATTTAAGATTGTTGCCCGGACAGGCATTGAATTACTTGATATATGTCATTCAGGAAAATTAATTTTCTTATGAAACATATAAATATATGTTTTGAATGAAAAATCTCTATTACATACTTCACTTTCTTAATTATTTGTACATTAAAAAAGCTTATTCTTTTGACTCATCTAGTTCAAGCTTTCATTTTTGATGAGGAAAAAAATGGCTTCCCATTCTACACAGCATCTAGGTTTCCCATGACTTTCAGATATTCGAATGTCTCCAGCTTCTGGATTACATCTTTAAGGTTTTCTGTAGACACTTTTAGGAAAGCCTATCATAGCCCATTAACAGATGATAAGCCTTCGAACCTACACTATTGCTATGGAAAAGCCACATATATCATTTTACTGTAAAGAATGTTTGTAAGTTTTGATTATTAGAGGCAGGACCTGATTTATCCCACATAAATCTATGGAAATTATTCTTAGTATTTACATGTAACCATATTTCACAAGTCAGCATAAGATGGGATAGAAAAATACTCTATCAAGAAAAACGTATCGGAATCTCAAGAAGTAAAGTTAAAAACAAGAAATGGACATATTTTCCCCATTTCATTAGTTTTTGACAAGTGGATTCACTGATATGGACTTGTACCCTGAAACTAGCATTGAGTCACAGATAAGCTTGAACCCACTGAAGACTAGAGCCCCCAGTGCATCTAGACTGCTCTGAGTTGTGTCCCAAAGAGACTGGTGCTTGGCTCTCAGATGTAATCCACGTAGAGCTGCTCAAAACTACCTCTCCTATTCCTCAGGCATTTAACATTATTCAGGTTAAAGACTGGGTCTATTGAGGACCATAAGGAGGCTGAATTTTCTTTCTTATTTTTATATTGATATAAGGGAACATACAAGTAAGCTACCTACCACTCCAAAGATTGAATTTTCAAGTACGAACACTCAGAGGCATTTTCCTAATGAAATACCAATCCTTATAACTTATTTAATACAGTATCATTATACTAGGTGACACTAAAGTATCATTTAAAACCTAGTCTTATCTACCTACCAAAATACCTAGATATCAATTAGCAGACATGTATTGAGATTCTATTTTAGGCCTAGTAAAATCTTAAACACATTGAATCAACAGAAAAGTATTAAAAATTTAGAATGATTTCGTGACATCCATTCCCCCTCCTAAAAATAAATAATAATAACAAGAGCATGAACTACTGGATGCTTTATGATATTTAGGTTAAGCTTCCTGATTAATTTTAAAACCACCTTTAAAAATTAATTTTTCTCATTTCAGAATTATAGTATATCTCTCCATTTATTCCTCCTCCTCCAAGGTCCCTTATGTACTCTTATAGCCTTATACTTATTTATTTACTTTGTGCATTTTTTGTTCCATTTTCTTTAATATGTAGTTACTTCTTTTGTAAGTAAAATCTATATTTTATAATTTTTGAAAGTTGGATTTCTAAACTTGATGCCTTGTTAAACTGGGCTACACTTTAAAACTTGAATTGGGGCCCATCCGAATGTCTGTCCTAGAAATTATTTCTTACTCTAGAACTAAATTTACAGTTAGTATTTACTATAGTTTAGGCATCATTTTCTGTTTTTTAGCAAACAGATTTGTATATATAAATATGTGCCAGCACCCAACACGACTTTATTCCTTAGTTTCTAAAACAAAACAAAACAAAAACTGAAAAAATAACCTCCAATAACCTCCATAGAATTAGACAATGGATTTTGTGCTGATCAATAACAGCAACATGGATAATAAAAGCCAGTATTTTCTTCTTCTGAAGTAAAGCCTATTCTCATTGTCCCTGTGGAAGTACAACACATTCTGATCCCTTCCCTTTTACTTCTTCTTTTTTGTAAAAGCACATTTTGTTTTGTCTAATACACTAATATTTAGATGTTTAGAAGAAAATATTGCTGTTCTCTTTATTCTGACATGTTCACATTCCATGCTCCCAGAATGAGGAAAACGTCCTTCATGTTTTTTATGATTCCATAATAAATGTGGACTCAGACCCAGAGCAGTAGGCCTTTGGGAGGGGGCGGTGAGTGCTGGCATTTTTTGTTTTTTTCTTTAATGTTCCTCAGGTGATACTAACACACAATAACACAAAGTTGGAGTCAGAGCAACTGGTGTGGAGATACAGCCAGGTCTTCATACAGTAGCTGAGATGTTTTTAACTATAATAAGTATTACGTTGAGTTTTTCAAATGTGATCGATTTAGTGTTCATGCCCCTATCTCTCTCTTTTTTTTTCATTGTTGGGGATTCATTGAGGGTACAAGAAACCAGGTTATACTGACTGCATTTGTTAGGCAAAGTATCTCATATACTTGTATCTTGCCCTGAAAAGGTTTGTCACACACTGAGAATTGCCCCCCTGACCTTTTCTCACTCTCTGCTCTTCCTTTTCCCACCCCCTCCCTACTTCCCTCTCTCTGCTGTTCCGTCCCCACTCCCTCCCTCCTTCCCCCCTGGGAGCAAAGGATACTCAGCGGTCACTGTGACCCAGGCATGTACTCCTTCCCATGATATCACACATTTTTCATTCATCCTCTCTTGCCTCAGACAGAGCACCACGTCCAATTTTCTGACACAGATTTAGCAAATCAATATATTATTGCTGTTGGTTTACTTTTGTATTTACTTTGCTGTGTATTTTCATTTTTTAAATTCATATATATATTATTTAATTATCTCTGTAACAAAAAGCATAGGCTTCTAAGATGATTTATTAGGGTAAAGAACAGTGTTCATAAGGAAGAATAAAGTTCATCAGCCCATAGAGAAGCTATTCCCATAGTACTGTGTTCATGGGCACCAGATTTTAACCTACAGTGAAAAGATTATGCTTCCACATCACATATAAAACCACTTGCACAAAACACCTTGCAAAGGGAGATCTATTGCTACAGGGAAGAAATGAACTTGAGGACTAGTTTGACTTGAACTCCTGACACAAAATCATGTACTTTCTTGAACTCTGACTGGGAAAAATTACTTGGGAAGAATGAAGCAAACATCCCTGGCAGGGCAAATTCCCAGCTCACTGCAGAGCTGAGCACCTGTAGATTAGTAAAGCTACATAAGGGAAATCTGCAGAGTCATTTCCAATCCCAGGACATGAAGCAGTCAATATCCTCTTGAATATGAAGAAGATTGATAAAAGTATCAACAATGAAGTCAAATAAATATTTCGTTCTTTTAGCAAACACCAAGTGACAGGTGATGACTAGAATTAGATTCAGACACCTTAGTGAGTCTATGTATCCTCAGAGTACTTGTGTTTTAATGCTTGGAACAAATTATGACCATACAGCATTTCAGTGCCATATTATGGGTATGCACCAAGGGATGCACAGCATAGAATGCCACTACATACTTGAAAATATATCACAGAGATTAATTTGCCAATTAAATAGCCACTGAATTATTTAAATTCTGTTCTTGATCTTCCTTGCTAGGGCATCCATCCTTGAAGATCATTCATTTCTATTTCTTAGCAATTTCAGCAGCTCCTAAGGTCTTTATGGATGGTGGAGTGCAGTGGCTCACACCTCTAATCCTAGCATGCTGGGAGGATGAGGTGGGAGTATCACTTGAGTACAGGAGTTCAAGACCAGTCTGAGCAAGAGCTAGACCCATCTCTACTAAAAACAGAAAAATTAGCCAGGCACTGCGGCAGACACCTGTAGTCCCAACTACTCAGGAGGCTGAGGCCAGAGGATCACTTCAACCTAGGAGTTTGAGGTTGCCGTGAGCTTGGATGACACCTCAGCACTCTAGCATAGGTAAAAGAGTAAGTCTCTGTCTCAAAAAAAAAAACTTTATGGATATATAGAACTCATAATAATCTTTGATAATAATCCTTAGCTTGTTCCCTACACTTTCCCAGCTAGTTCTTTACACATAGGCACATTCCCTAGACTTCTGTACTTGGATTTCTTTTGCTCTATATTTTCCATGAATTTTATGACCTCTGCTCTAGCAAATATTTCAAATATACACTTTAAATGTATATGGAGTGAATATATATATATATATATTCACACACAGTACCAGATGATCCTAAATCTGATTCAGGATGTGTTTTATAAGATTAAAATATTCTTTTGATGGAAGAGCTTGACACAGTGCCATTCAGATATATAAAAACACATTTGTTTTTCTTGTTACAGCTCTAAAAGAGAGAAGGCTTCCAGGGAGAAAAACACAGGGGATTGCACTGGGAACAGGGTGACAGGAAGCTGAATCTACAGGGGCACTTTCTGTATGACAAGCAGGGTGGTGTTAGGTGTGTAGCTGACTTCCTAAACAATCTCCAATTTGCATAATTTCTTGGGCTCAAGGCATAATGGCTGTCCCTAGTGGCCTGGCACCTGCCATTGGGTTGACTAGGGCAGGCACACAGTGACAATTGGACAGTGGTAAGAGAAGGGGTTGCGCTGGAGGCATAATCAGCTGCTCATGAAGAGGAACTGACCAATCTCCAGTCAAGACCTGGAAGCTGGGTGAAGACAGCATTTCAAAGAAAGCTGTCTACGGAGAGCCATGTCCAGACTTTCCACTCTCACTAATACACTTCAAACAAAGGTTATCTGAGATTTTTAAAAAGTATTACTCTAACAAACTCTTAGGCTCCATCTCCTCTACCACCAGTCCTGGGCACACAATGTCATGGAAATCATCACAGATGACAGACAATATCATGTTAACTTAAATCCATATTCCACAGCTTAGAGTCTCTGGGCACTAGAGCATACTCTCGTTAAACACTTCCAGTCTCTGCCTTTCCCTTCTATCAGCATCAACCCTCTGGTTGCTGAAGATTCTCCCTTTTTTTACTACAAGATTTGTGATTATGCCCTGTCCCCGGCATGGAACTCCCTCTCTGCAGAACATTGCCTTCTCATGTGACATCGTTCAAACTCTTCTTCTAAATCCCAGCTGAATTCTACCTTTACCAAAAGCCTTCCTCAGATCCTTTAGTCACAAGAAATCTTTTTTTATTTTGGCTTTCCCTGGCAATCTATTTGAACTTCTGACATGACATTCACTTAGTTATCGGGTCGTTCAACAAATGCAGGCAATGAAGACGCATTAACTGAGAGAGCGAATGAGTTCCAGCTTCAGAGCAGAATGGTACACATGACCATCTTGAAACTTGTGCCAATGATATTATCAAACTAAAAAGCTTTTGCACAGCCAAGAGCACAGTAAGTAAAGCAAACAGACAACCTTCAGAATGGGAGAATATTTTTGCAGGTTATGCTTCTGACAAAGGTCTAATAACTAGACTCTACAGAGAACTCGAACTAATCAATGAGAAAAGAACAAATAACCCCATTTCTATGTGGGCAAGAGATTTGAACAGAAACTTATCTGATGAAGACAGGTGCGCATGGCCTACAAACACATGAAAAAATGCTCATCATCCTTAATCATCAGAGAAATGCAAATTAAAACCACTTTGAGATATCCTCTAACTCCAAAAAGAGTAGCCCACATCACAAAATCCAAAGCTACAGATGTCGGCATGGATGCAGAGAGAAGCGAACACTTCTGCACTGCTGGTGAGAATGCAAGCTAATATGACCTTTTTGGAAAGAAGTTTGGAAAACACTCAAGGAACTGAAAGTAACCTACCATTTGATCCTGTACTAGGATTTGTTCCTCTACTAGGTATATTCCCAGATTATCAAAAATTATTTTAAAACAAAGACATTTGCACCAGAATGTTTATTGCAGCCCATAAGAGCCAAGACATGGAAACAGCCCAAGTGCCCATTGGCCCATGAATGGATTAACAAATTGTGGTCTGTGTACACCATGGAATACTATGCAGTCGTAAAAAAGATGGAGACTTCACGTCGTTTATGTTTATGTGGATGGAGCTGGAACATATTCTTCTTAGTAAAGTATCTAAAGAATGGGGAAAAAAGTATCCAATGTACTCAATACTACTATGAAATCAACATATAATCACCTACACATTCATATGATTGGCAAAATATAACAACATAACTATAGTTCAGAAAGTAGAAGGGAAGAGGAGAGAGAGGGCATGGGGGATGTGGGACGAGGGAGGGTATTCAGGGGGACCTCACCTAATGTGCATGATGCAGTGGTACATTTCAAAACTATTAAGAAACGAGGATAATTGTGATGGATGTATTACTTAGTTCAATGTAAACATTTCACATTGTATATCAAAGCAGTACACTGAACCCCATAAATGCATCAATGTACAAAGTTGTGATTTAATAAAAAATAAAATAAATTTTAAAAATATGGCTTGTCCATTTGCATTGCCATGAAGTAATACCCAAGGCTGGGTAATGTTTAGATAAAAAAGATGTGTTGGCTGATAGTTTTATGAGCTATACAAAAAGCATAATGCCAGCAGGTGCATGTGGGAAAGGCCTCCAGTGCTTCCACTCATCACAGAGGGGAAAGAGGCTCTAATGGGTGCAGAGATAACAGGGGGAGAGGAAGCAAGAAGGGAAGCTGGGCTGTGCCAGGCCTGGCTTTGTTAAACACCTAGCTCTTGAGAGAACCCATAAACTGAGAACTCACTCCTGCCCCAGGAGGGCTTTAATCTATTTATGAGGGATTCATCTCCATGACCAAAACACCTTCCATTAAGTCCACTTCCACCATTAGGGAGTTAGTTCAACATGACCTTTGGGGGATGGATGTCCAAATGATAGCATCGTTTGACATTGTCTAGAAATGATACACTATGTTCTTATCTTTGTATTTTGTTTTCTTTCTCATTATATGATCTTGCCCATTCTAGTCTTATTTACTGTATTTGCATAGAGGGGTTAAGAATACATTTGTTAAATGGGGTGAAGAAAAACAAATAGAATATGAATGCATTTATGCACTTCATTTACACAGTAGGGATGTGATACATTTATCAGATTTGAAGGATAGTAAATCATTTAGATTCTATAACAGGGCAAGGATGTCTTAGTAGGATTTTCCTATTCTTCTATCATGCCTCCTATCATTTTTTAGTATATCTCTTAAAAATCATACACTTATCACTTTAGTGGAGATAACAGATCCTGTTTCAGTGGCACCTGACTTGGACATCCAGATAACTATTTCTAGACAGTTTTCTAAACGCCATTGATCACAGCATACTTAAGATGACAAGAAAAAAATTAAGGCAACAATGGCATACAGGGACAATGGCAAATAAAAGTGCTAGAATTATTATTGTCAGTCTGTACTTGCACCTTCAGAAACATCGTGGGTCAATAGTGCACCTTCCACGTGCAGGGCCCCACGATCACATTGGTAAACAATTGCCCTTTCTTTAAGGAACTCGTAAAATTTTGCATAAAACTAAAGGGCTTCTCCTCAGAACACACTGCCAAATAAAATATTGACATTTTTCATCCAGTCAAGTAATTTTCTTGGAGGAGGTGTTTAACCAACAAATTATTTATTCTGTGCCAAGTATCATTCTGGATATTTGAAATACAAAAGTTAACAAAAGAGACAAATACATGTATCCCTGGGGGCCTAAACTTTGTTGAAATTATCCACCATATTCTATATAAGAGTAAAAGGCTGAAGGAGATTTAATCATTTTCTAATAGCCAAACACCCAGGCAATGGCAAAGACAAAAGTGAACCTAGATTTTTTGGTTCAGAGCCCCATGTTTTTCTAAAACTAACGATTCTAAGTGCAAAACAATACAAAAAATGGACTTAAACTTCCAAAACCACACCACCATAAAACATGTAGCTCATTGGTATAAAATATAACTTTTACTTATTGCGACAACTGTGAGTGAGATAAGTTTAAAGGAGATAAAGTTATAGAGTCATTAAAGTCCTATAAATGTGAGGTCAGCTGACTTGCTTATATTTGAAAATTTAGTATATACAAGGCAGATCTAGACACTGTAAGGGCATAATTAATTGCATATAAATTCCAAATAAATGAAAAAATCTATACATAATAGTCAGCATTTTGTTTGTTTGTTTTTTGTAGAGACAGAGTCTCACTTTATCGCCCTCAGTAGAGTGCCATGGCATCACACAGCTCACAGCAACCTCCAACTCCTGGGCTTTGGTGATTCTTTTGCCTTAGCCTCCCGAGTGGCATAATAGTCAACATATTTATTTGATGAAACTCTTTTTCAGTATTGTAAAAAGTTACAAGATATATCAATAAAAGAAAATTTAATGCAAGAGATATACATGATGAAAATAATATGATAGACAAGTGCCACAATAAAATTTCATAGTAAGAACAGATTTCCAAAGGCCTAAGAGGATGCTAATGTGGAATGAATTCCAGAGTAAAGGTCAAGTCATTCCAGGTGAAGGGTTAGAGGATTGAGATGCCAAGTTAGAAAAGAAACAAAAGAAAGCTGAGGTGGAAGATTCTGAAGTATTTGAAGATGTCTGGAAGATGTAGGTTTGGGGCAGATTATAAAGAGACTTCATTCTAGAGAAGTATTCAAAGTACATAGATAAGGGTAAGACAATAATGAAAAGTATTTCTGGGTCTGGGTGTGGGGGTCACAACTATCACCCTAGCACTGTGGGAGGCCAAGATAGGAGGTTTGCTTGAGGCCACAAGTTTGAGATTATCCTGCTCAAAAATGAGACCCAGTTTCTAGAATAAATTTTAAAGTAAGACAGGTGTGGTAGTGAGTGCCTGTAGTCCTAGCTAGTAGGGCGGGTGAAGCAGGTGGATCCCTGAACCATCGAGATTGCAGTGAGCTGTGACAATGCCACAGCACTCCAGCCTAGGAGACAGGGAGAGACTCTGTCTCAAAAAAAAATCATTCTGGGAGGGCCTGACTGCCAGCTGGCATCTGGACTCGAAGACCAGAAGGGAATTGGCCAGTTAGAGGATTCCTATGACAGAGTCTATAAAAGATCAAAATGGCCTGAAAAACAATTGGGAGGAACAGAGGGGGAAAAGAATAGTTAAGGAAATAGTAGAATTTGAAGAACAATTGCACATGAATTATAGTATAATAAGTGAGAACAGGCTAATACCAAGAAGAAATATTTACTAGGCTTTTGCCATGCACTATTATAATTATAAGAACTTTGTGCTTAATCATTGAATCCTACAACAAGCCTATGAAATGGCCACAAATGAAATGACTGCCACAATTATCTCTGTTTTACAGATAAAGAAAACGAGGTTGGTAGAAGCTGTGTAACTTCTCCTCCCAGGGACTCTTGACTATTAAATGACCATCCCAGATTTTAGACCCAAGTATGCAGCTTTCAGAGTGCACAATCCCTCTGCTCTTCTGACCCTAAAATGTAGACTTTTAGTGATGCAATACTCAAAAACAGGAGAGTTGAGAAGGTATTAGTCCCTTTTGAAGAAAAGGACTTGTGTGAAGATGAGTGGACAGTTAAGTTCTCGGAGCTCTTAAGCGACAAAGATCAACTTCAAAACCAAGTCATGAGAACTTCAAATACCGTTCTTATTCATCCGGTGATGCCTCTCACAGTCATGATGGTTTTCAGTGTAGTACAGAAGGAATAATTAATAGTGGAGTTTGCTATCAATAAAAAAACTACATCAGATAAAATGTGAAGTAATCCAGAGAAATCCCAATAAAAGTGTCTTTCATTTTTCCCCCGTACATGGTGTCAAAGCAGCATAGTGCTAACCTCTCTTCCATGTGACAGGCCTTCAAATTTTGGAGATCGGTAACATATTGCTAGCAATCCACTCTTCTTGATTGTAACTGTCCCCTGTTCCTTTAATTGCTTTTCGTTTTTATCGCCCCTTTTTTTTCTGACTGCATTAAAGTCAATCGATACCTTTCCATGTGTGGTGCGTAGAACTGAATCTAATATCACAGTTATGGTCAGGCTTGGGGAAAATAGAACAAATCTATGTAGACCACATTTTAGATACCATATATCCATCAGAAAAGTTTAAATTTGTATTTGCCATGTGGCAGCCACACTACACTTTTCATTTACCATGCATTAAATGTATCCAAAGCTCTAAGCCTTTTTCATATGTACTCTATTCTCTAATTTTAGAAAGAAAAGATATCAGGAGTCCAAAATAACCCTGTGGTCGGACTACAAAGGATGACACTGTTTTCTATCTATGTAAGACAATGCGTTTTTTATCATTGTTATTATAATTTTACTCTAGGATTTCAATATAAGTTTCTCAAATTTCTAATTTTTAAAAACCCCATGTTAAAATGAGGATGGCTTGAATTATTTAAAGAGAAAATATATTCCTTTTTATAGTCTAAGTATTTAAAATCACCTTGGAATTTGTAAATTCAGACATAAAGTTTATGCCTATAAGTCCTTTGACCTATTAGTTATACTTGTGACATATGAGTCCATAATTTGAAAACCTATAGTGAATTTTAAACAGTAAGACTAGATTTTTCAATTCCCGATTACCCCATTATTGAGTATTAAATTATTAATAACATCACTTTTAGGTCTTAGAACAAGTTATTAAATGTACAAATATCTCTTAAGAAATATTTTACTACAAATTTCTTCTTATAACTTCATCATGTGCAACTGTACATCACCATTCATATGAATTCATAATTTATAATCTATCTGTTCTAAAGAACCTATTACATTTTATGGGATGAATAGAAACTATAGAGAAAGTGACTAAACAGCACACATTGATTCAAGGGATAAATTTATATTACAAAATAAATTATTCAGTTTAAACTTCCTGGCAAAATCCGAACCTCTTATCATATTATTTTAAACACACTGTTAAAATAAAGCAAACTACATAACATATTCATTCTGGAATCCAACATTGCTCGTCTTTCCCAATTTCACACATATTTCACTGTGAAGATGTTTTAACAATAGCACTTTAACAATAAAGAAATGGAGAGATGTGAGGTCAAGTTTTAGTGCCACCAGAATTTCAGCTCAAAAGACATAGGTTTTATCTACCCACTGTCAATAACATTCTAGAGACTTAAACGTAGATACAGGAGGGCAGGAGAGCAAGAGGGGAAAGATTGCTTGTCCTGCCATTGAATGCCCATTACCGTTTGTTTGAAACACGGGATGTTCTCAGAGTCTGGGAACCCAGTGACGTGTCCTTGGTATACTTCCCTTTGATGTCAACACTGCTGCCCACCATCTCTTGCCTTCTGATATAAGTGCAGTATTTTGCCATGAGTAATGCACACTCACATTTTTGGCCCAAACTTTCAGGAAAACACCCATGTAGAAAGCGGCCAGCTCTTGACTGGGAGAGACACATCTGGGGGAGGCTAACCCTTCCCTGGTAAACACACAAACTGCACTGCCTTCCCACAGACACCTGCTCTGTGAAGGTTGCCCCTTCCCGCTCCCCAGAAGCCCTTTCACATTGGCCACGTCAGGGATCACGACTGAATAGGCTGCACATGTGGCTGGTGGGGAGGAAGTTCCTGAGGGCACTTGGCCCATGGGCAGCCAGGCAGGTCCCTGGGGCCTGCACAAATCTTCCAGGCCCCCCTACACAGCTGGCCCTGGACCTGAGGCCTCAGTCCTCACTCCACATGGCCACAGCCTTCTTTGCCAGCCATGCCACTATCCCACTCATGATCTTGACCTGCTCCGACCAGATCTGGGATCCTCCTGGGCTGGAACCCCATACACCTGGAGGGCCCATGGGGAGGGTGTGGTGACTGCAGGAGCCCAGTGGGCTGCCCTGCTCCTGACCACACTACCTGTGTACAAAGTGCATCCTTATTTTTCCCTCAGATGTGTGGGGGGAGAGTGCACATCACACATGGAAAAATATGTTATTTCCCAAAGAGATATCCTCAGCTGTGTTCTTCTGAGCTTTCTTTTGGTTTTAAGAAAAATTGTATTCTCAAGACTTAAATCATATGGTTGGCTGTCAAATCCTTATCTACTATGATGCACCGTCCCTTGAAATCGAGTCACCCATTTCTTAATTCTTCATAAACCATTCAATTCTTTAGTTACCTATTAAACTTTTTTTTTCAATTTGTTTTTTCTTTCATTTGTTTTCAATGTGCTTATTTTAACATTTCAATCTGTGTTATTCTCTTAAAATAACATTTTTTAATTATAAATACTTTAAGGTAGTTCAATTATTTCCAGTTTTAGAAAAATATCATTTTTCCCTTTTATTTGTAGCTGTTGAGTATGCATTTCAGAGATTCATGGCTCACAGAGTCTATATTATATTAAATTTTCCATGATTACTATTATTTCCAGTGAAGTTAGTTAATGTTACTTTACCTGTGGGTGTCTAACTGTGCTGATTTGAAGACATGCTAGGTTGGCAGTCAGTTCTACCTTCTTGGTGTGCTCTTAGCTGAAGAATCACTAGATAACAAAAGCAAGGCAAAAGCAAGGTAAAGTTAACTGAGCAGAGAAAGGTTTAGAGAGAAAAGCACAGATGCCGCAGGTGACAAACGGACGTCTGTCATAACCAGAGACTCTCCTTATAGTCCGGGGCCCTGTTTTCTATTGTCCAGATTGCCCCCCTTGCCTTGTAGTTCCAGTGTCACGATCAAATCAATATAATGGACAGTCAATTACAGCATTAGCATTAGGTTACTCCAGTCACTTTCCAGACCCAACTGTGGCTGAAGGGTCCCTGGATTCCTTTGCAGATTGGCAGGGCCCAGGGAGGCAAGTTGCTTGGGGAGGGTCAGGATCCAGGTGGGGCCGTGCCAGGTGAGGGTCCCTGCCCTTGTCCTTTCTACCCAGGTGTGGCAATTGTTCCAGGCAGCACTCAGGCAGGGTGCTGGCCTTTTGTCCCTAAGAGAGCTGGAGGGAGGTCCTAACTATCTACCAGACAGACTCATTCCAATAAACACTGAATACTCAATGTCAGGGTCCTAGGATGTTCCAGTTCCAAGACCAACTTTCACGATAATTTTTCAGCCTGAAATTTTCCAGACTATACAAAAAGAGTGCCTTAGGCTGCTTCTTCCTTGCAGCATGCCACCTTGTGGATTCCATTTCTCATCAGTGACTTTTTCAACTGCCCAAAGACAGAGGAGTGAATAAACATTATTTCAAAGATCCTGAGTTTGGAGACAATTTTCAGGTTCATTCTGGAGATCATACCACCATTTGATACCTCTGGCTTCAAGGAGAAGGTCAATTCCAGCCACCATATAATCCACACCTCAAGGAAGCGCCTTGTCCACAAAGGACATACATATTACCCTTCTAGTTTATCCACTATAGTTGTCAGCTGCCATCCTATTTCTTATGCCTCCAATTTCTCTCTCTCTTTTTTTTTTGTATTTTATGTATATAATCAAGTGACTACACACGTCACTAGCGTGGGGCTGCTTCTTTCATCCACCTTGAGCTGGAGCTTCTTAACACATCTGTCAAACTTTCTCCCTTCTGATGCGCCTACTTCCAGATGCCACATGACTTTTCTGAATGCATTTTCTTATCACTTCTAAAATTCAAAAAATGTTCAGTTACTTCCTGTTGCCTTAGAACACAATTTAAACTCCTCAGCATGCAAGCAAGTCCTTCTAATAGCTATACTAAATTTAGCTTTTCAATACACAAATGAATCTCTGTAGATCAGACTATGGCAAAATGAACATGTTCCAAACAGGATACATGTTCCAGACTTTACTTTTGTTTATAAAAATAATAGCTAAGGGGGGTTAAACTGAACTTATGTTCTGTCGCGTCTCATGCTGTGTATGATGTACAGTGTAGGAAAGTTTAAACTTTCCCACTGAAGTGTCAATCATTGAATCTGCCAAAATAAACCAACAAATAGAATGTTGGGAGAAGAACATTTTAATTCCATCCATGTAAGTGGGAGCTTCAAAGAAGAATACGGCACTCAAAGAGGGGGCTAGATGGTTGAAGTCCTCAAGTTAAAGTTTCCGTAATGTAAAGAAATAGAGGATTGAGGCTTTCAGGGGAGGCGGTGACACATTTTGGGCAAGAAAGAAGGAACTACATGGTGTTCAGAGGTGCTCTTATCATGTAAATAAAGCCTCTCAGGAAATAAAAGTTGTTTCAGAGCAGCTTCCAGAATCCGTGATAGCCCATTCTGGATGTGGTGATGACTTTTAATCTCCTATCCAGGTATTAATCTTCTCTGGTATCTGATGAGATTGCTAAGCAGGGACTTTCAAGATAATTACATTCCTTTGAGAAGAACTTCCCTAAGTCAGAAGAGAAAACTTCAAAGCGAGCTCTCCCCTGCACTTGGGGCTGGGATGCAGGGGAAGACCTTGGTTCTCTGGCAGCCTCTCGGACCTTCCCATTCCCTGTAACCCGAAGTGTGCAGTGTGCCAAAGCCCTACACTTTGGGGTATTGTCTTCTGAGTCCCAGCATTAGTATATTTTGTATAATCTTTCTTACAGACATTTATGTAGATGAGAAAAGGTTTATGCTTAGAGAAATTAAATTTGGCTGTGATTACATAAATTAAGCAGAATCTAGATATTTCTTAGCCAGTATTTCCCTCCTTTTATGGGGTGAGCTAAGCTGATAAGCTCTGTTATCTTGTTATTCCCCCAAAATCAGTCCAACCCATACCAGGTTTATTTCAAATGTTTTAAACACAACATATGGAAAGTATCCATAAAGTTCATGTGGTAGCCATAAAGTTCATGTGCAATTTGTACACTATTTTAAATTGCACATGAACTTTATGGGCACCCTGCATTTATACTTTGAAGATACACCATTGTTTTGTGAAAACAAGATGCTGGATGGCAGAAACTCATCCTTCCAGTGCATCAATGAGCGGTCTACTGAGTATTGTTTCTATCCAGAAGGTTTTCCAGGGAAATAAATCAGTCACTGAGAAGGTAGACTTTGAGTGTACTTAGGCAGTGCTATTGGAAGTGCATTCTAGATAGTTTTGGTGAATTTTGTATCTTGTAACTAGATACCTTGCTTTATCATTACACCTTTCTCTGATACAAGTACCTCTAAATCTCTTGCCCCATTCTTTCTCTATTGTAGCTAAGTGGAAAAAACATAACTTGATTTGGGAAAAAAACGTATCAGACTCCTTTATGCCCCAACAAAGCATCAGAACACTACTGAAATAGATCACATAAACATGGGTATGTGACCTCAAGACTCAAATTGACACCCAGCCATCCCTGAAAATCAGATAAATGTCCTTTAAATTCCATTGCTTCCCATTTCTTGGGTCAAAAATCATTGGTTAAAATTTAGGTCTATTAATAGAGAATGAGATTATGCAGTAAAAAGCTATCTTACATTTTATTAGAGGTACAACCCCATCTTCATCCATGTTCTCATGCTTTCTTTCAGTTCTACTCAAATCACAGAAATATTCTATAATTATCAAAGGTCAACCTTTCTATTTTTGCTCTGGAACTCAATCAGAGGACAACTATGTGTATTTTGTTCTATGAGTTATATGCTATCTCCTACATCATCTGTTTCTCTCTCCTATTAGTTAAAGTTCATCAGAAGAACAACATAATTTAGTAACTTCCTCGTCTCCATTTCTGTGACTCTCATTCTACACTTCTCAGCAAAGTCTATACTCACTGTTTTTACTTCCTCAACTCATTTTTCCTCATTTGCTTCAAAACATCTTCAGCCGCCATCTTTCCACTGAACCTGTTCAAGGCCATGGTTATATTCATGATGACAAATCTGATTCTTTTTCTCTTCCCATTTTATACATAACAGTAGCTAAAAATGATTAAGAATCCAAAATAAAGTATTTATCTTGTACTGTACAGAAATCTCCTCTGAGCTCCACACACATTTCTAAAAGCCTATTTTATATTTGAACTTGAATGTGTATACAGTATATACACATAGTATGCATATAGGCATTTCATACTTAAAATATTTCGAATAGCACTCTTGATTTCTGCCCTCAAATTTGAAGATTAACAATTAAGTTTTTAAACTGATCCAAGGAAAAGTGGAACATACCTCTTTGCTGAATATCACTATGGCTACCTTCAAAGTCCTCCTTTGGCCATCTGATGGCTGTTGTCACATTCAGCAATGAGGTATTTTGCACTATCTCTAAAATGAGTTCCTGACCTTCACCATCAGACTTTGTATAACAATAGCTCTGATGGCCATTCCAGGAAATGAATTCCAAAATAGCTTTGAAGGGTGAACGAGGCACTAGCTTCTCCCGAGGGGAGTACCTTGAAAGTGACCATAACAATATTCACCAATGAGCTCTGTATCACTTTTTCTAGGATGAGTTTGTGAACTTAGGCCGACCTCATAGGATTGGCAGTACCAGTCTCCACTCTTTATATCCCTGAATAGCACCAAAATGCCACTTCTGAAACACAATTTACTCAGCCTTTACTACCAATTCACCTTACATTTTAACATTGATTGTTTTGTACTTCAACCTCCTTTGTGATTTCCTTCAAAACAGTTGTAAAAATTTATATATATTTGCCTTCTGTTTCTATTGTATGCTCATCAATAGCAAGAAACATAAAACATATGGTGGTTTTCTATCACTTGGAAAAGCAACTGAAGTAGAATAGAAACCCTTCAACATTTGCTGATCAAATAAGCAAACAAATTTTGATAATATTGTATACACAAGCAGCCCAAATATATACTTTGAAAAGATATTGGACTGTGGATTTTCTCTACATCATTAGGAAAGATCCACCAGGATGGTCGCCATAAAGTGATGTGCTGAGCTGCCTTAGTGCATCCTACCAATAATCACCAACCTGTTGGGGACAGATTTTGTGAATTTAAATGAAAGATTTCAAGACATATAGTTTAATAGGAATATTGGTTCTATTTGTCCCTCAGAGAACAAATAGGTTCCTGTTTTATGTGTGTATGTGTGTGTGTACGTGTGTGCTTACTGTGAGTTATCTCTACAATCAATTAAAGAGAGGGATCTTACGTTGTGTCAGTTTTAACACAACAGTTTGAATGAATATAAGAATGATAGACATTGTACTATGGTCTCATTTCTGTGACAAATATTCTGGGAACATTGTTAATCAATATTCTAAGCAAAAACAAAAATGAAACTGTATCTAAGAGATTTAAATAAGTGCCTTCATTCGCACACACATACATGATTAAATGTACCGCCTAGCTTTTGATTTACCTCTGCTCTTTCTGCAAATAATAATAACAAATTTCTGTTATATTTTTGTTAATAATAACAAATTGCTGTTTTCTAGGATTGTTTTCTGAAAGAAGAGCAAATGATTAAAAAGAGATAATTGGGGAAACTACTTAAGATGAGTGTTCTTAGACGATCTAAGGGGAACTCTACACGGAAATTTTTCTTTTGTTCTCAAAAGTATAAGGAGAAAAATAGATAATGTCAAAAAGTGAGATAATAATAAGTAGTAAAAGAAAAGCCAGCGATTACAGTTTGAAGATCTTAACCACTGACTCCTTATAAATCCTTGGCGTGAATGAAGGCAGGGGTGTCCAACCTACAGCCCATCTTGCCACCTGTTGATCTTGTTAGGATATTTTTTGCTTATCTGTGGAGCTGTACATCACAAAAAAGTATGCCCAGTATCCCCAACCCCCTTTTTTTTCTTTGCAAACCACTTTTCCTGGGTGTTTATGTATTTAATATGTAGCGCAAGACACCTCTTATTCTTCCAAAGTGTGTCAGAGAAAAACTAAAAGGTTAGATGCTTGTGATGGAAACCTGTAAGCAGCTGACTTCAGATCTATCTTGACATCAAATAAGGAGAAGGTGAATATGTGGTTATACAACACACAGTCAGAGAAGCTGAAGAACAAATGAGCCCATAGTGATTCATAGATGTCCTGGGAAGGAATTATGTCTTTTAGGCCATTGAATTGAGGTTTTGAGCTGACTGTATCCAAAGAATGAAAGCTCTAAGCTGACATCAAAGCCAACAGCCAATTAGGTGTTATATGAAGTAGACAGCATCTGCCCTTTGTTTCTTTCTCTTGCTTATTGCTCTGGCTAGGACCTTCAGCACTATGTTGAAGGCTGCCTTCTTAAGTAAACCAGTTCAGAAGAACGTAGATGGGTCAACACACTTATATAGAACCCTATATATGGAGTCAGTTTGCCAGACACTAAATGGATTGTCAGATGGAAATGAGAAGTCACTGAGAACAACTGATGGATAATATACTCTGCTTTGGTAAGGACCAAGTACAAACACAAAGAACCAAGCTATTCTTACCCAATGGGAATGCCAGTCTTGTTTATTAGCATTCGTGAAACACTACATGTCCAATTTTTGATTTCTTGACTATTTGTTAGCACATCTTCTAGTCAGCCCCACTTGCTCTAGAAATAAACAGCTACTATATGAAAAAAAGAGAGAAAATGTTTGATTTTCAAATGATTAGGAAATATTAAATTAATACAGCTAAATGAGTTTCCTGCAAATCTTGAAAACATTAACAAATTAATATGGATTTTAAATATTTAAAAAGGATGTAATACATAGTGTGTTTAAAAATTAACCTCCAAAAACATATTTCTGGAATGATCTTCCTGGATTAACTTCTGAGAAACAAACTTAGATAAATTCCTTTCCAAGTTCATGTGTGGGCTTTGCCAGGTAGGCCAGCCAAGTGCTTTTCTTATATCTAATTTCTTGCACCCAGGAACCAGCCTGACCTATGATCTTTTGATGTCTCAACGAAGTACAGTCTGAGTACCAGGCATTTGACATTTTCTGTTACTGGGTACATTTGATTTTGGAACTATGATTAATTATGTCAGGGAACCCTTCACATGCACACTTTTCATCCTACTAATCAAAATTACTGAATTTGCATTTATTTATTTATTTTTATTTTTTATTTTTTTGAGACAGAGCCTCAAGCTATAGTCATGGGTAGAGTGCTGTGGCATCATGGCTCACAGCAATCTCAAACTCTTGGGCCTAAGTGATTCTCTCGCCTCAGCCTCCCAAGTAGCTGGGACTACAGGTACCTGCCACAACACTGACTTTTTTGTTGTTGTTGCAGTTGTCATTGTTGTTTTAGCTGGCCTGGGCTAGGTTCAAACCCACCAGCTTCAGTGTATGAGGCTGGCGTCCTACCCACTGAGCTATGGGTGCTGCCTGAATTTGCATTGAATGAATAAAAAGTAATGCATATTATAGTTGTGGTTATTTTTGATTTCTAAGGTGTTTTAATGATCAAAGTGAAGGAACTCAGCAAATTTCACCCCAAAATATGACTCCTTAGGATAAAGAATATTCTGATTTAAAGGCTCTTAAAGATTAACAGACCCTTGAAAGAGGCTTTCCCTCTATCTGCATAAAGCGGGCTCAGCTGATCAAAAGATCAAAGGTGATGATTAACTTCCCTTTCTCCCTGTTATCTCAATATTGTGCACAAAAGAAGAGCAGGCAGGCCTGGCATGACACCTGCCTCTGAGGTTAATTTGCAACTCAGTCTGTTTCCCCCATCTATTCCTGCTTCCTAGAAACCTTCTAATCCCTAAATAGAATTACCTACACTTCTCATCACCCCCTTCTAAAAGGCATGTAAATAATATCTGAACTTCATTGGGATATTAGGTGATTACTTTTGTGACTCTCTCCCTGTACATGGAATTTGGGGGAAAAAACCCTTTTCTCTTATTAACCGACCTTAATTTTGGGCTAATCTTTAGCAAACTTTCAGAGGAAAGGGCAAGTTGCCCCTTATCCCTACAAAAAGGGATATGGAGTACAAATTTTATCTATTTCAAGAAGGTACAAACTTAACCAAAATTTAAAAAATAACATACACATTTTTTAAGTCGAAATGACTTGATCTGAGTAAGTCCAGGAATCCATATGCATTTTATTCTGTGTCTTATTTATTTTGGTTAAGAGCTACATTCCCTGCATGTAAGAGAGATCCAAAAGCAACATTCTGAACTAGATAGAAACAGAATAGTTATGTCAATGTCTACCAGTTCAGCTCTAAAATCTCATAATTGAATGGTTCGGGGTCAGGGATCCCAGTTGCCCCAACTACATTGACTTGGTTGGATTACTTAGCTGAGCTAAAAAGTTCAACTGAGGCAAAGCAGTAATTGAAAGCAAAAATGAGTGGAAAGAGAAAATAAAACTGGAGCAGCACAGAGAGCAAAAGTGACCTGCATGAGTTTCAGTTTAACAGAGAGAAATTTTATTTCAGAACAAAGGGAAGAGTTTAGAGCACTTCCAAGGAGAGTTGAAAGGAGGTATTTCTCATGAAAGAGGGGAGAGAGACAGATGCGCAGGCAAGGTGGAGGAATAAATACCTTTTCCTTTCAGTTTGAAATTGGTAGCAACTCTTTCATTGGCCTTTCTGCACCTCTGGGAATTATTGTTCTTTTCTATTTGTCATTGATTATTGCCTTTTTCTATTGGTCATTTGTTACCTAAGTAACCTCACACCCACATTCTTTTCCCTTTTCTGGCCAGAGTTGCTGAGTGGTGAATGTTCTTATGGGCCCTCCAGACTCCTGTTCCAGCAGGCCAGGCTTTCCTCCCATCCCCCTAGAAGTTCCTTTCTTAGTACCCCTTCTCAGACCCAGGCCGCCTCTGTCTGGCTGCTCTGATGTCTTTAGGATGTCAGCCTTGCCACGTGGTCCGAAATAGCTCACTCCATTTTTTAATTTCAGCCAATAGAAAAGTAAAAAGATAATAATGGAGACAGAGCTAGAGCAAGGATGCCCAATAGGAATGATATGTATACCTCATGTGCAGTTTAAAATATTTTTGTATCCATATTGAGTAAGTAGAAACAGGTAAAATTAATTTAGTAATATATCTTATTTGACCTAATCTATCTAAAATGTTATCATCTTGACATGTAATCAATATAAAAAATTTACTTAAATATTTTACACTTCTGTGCTAAGTCCTCAAAATCTGATGTGTGTTTTACACTTGTGGCACATCTCCAATGGGACTCTAAATTTTCATTGAAAATAATTAATTTATGTTATGTTTTTAATGAACAATTGAAAAAGTAGATTCATATTTTTATGCTATAATTGGGTTATAGCCTTCATATGAAAGCTATAAAATAGCTTCATAGTAGGGCTGAATACATTGGATACCTTTTCTTCCATTCTTAAGATACTTTGCTAAGAAGAATATGTTCCAGCTCCATCCATGTAAACATGAAAGCAGTAAAGTCTCCATCTTTCTTTAAGGCTGCGTAATATTCTACAGTATACATGTACCACAATTTAGGGAGGGATGGGGAGGGGGAGGATGGGTGGAGAGAAGGTAAATGGCGGGATCACATTTATGGTGCATCTTAGAAGGGGGGATCACATTTATGCTCCACTTAGAAGGTGCAGGTGAAACTTACTAAATGCAGAATGCAAATGTTTTCATACAATAAACAAGAAAATCCCATAAAGGTTATGTTGAACAGTTGGATGAAAATATTTCAGATTGTATATTAAGCCAGCACATTGAATCCCATGATTGCACTAATGTACACAGCTATGATTTAATTTAAAGAAGAAAGAAAGAAAGAAAAAGTAGATTCACACGCCCAAGTTTTTCCAAACCTGCTTACATGTGTTTCAATAACTGAGCTAATTTTTTTTGTAATTTAAGCTAAAATTAAATAAAATTAAAATTTTTGTTTCTCTATCACACAGGCCACATTTCAAATCTCAAAAGCTTGTGGATCTAGTGACTACTTATTGGACAGTAGAGTGAAACTCTGACCATGGAGCTGTGCTGTATGTGCCATGTTAGAATGTGCAATTATCACTAAACAAAGGGCCTCTTTGGTTAAGCTCACAATCTAGAAGTTTACCAGAACTTAGAACTTGGTCAAAATTTGATTCAAGATTGTTTTGTAAATTAAGTTTTATTCGAGTTAGCCATTTAGCCATGTGCTTAGCTGAAGGTAAACATTTCTATTATAAGAAACAGATTAGATAGTAGTGGGACATTAGCAATTACCCCCACAGTGTATCCCTTGAGCCACCCAACTGTACATAAGTACCATCGCTCATATAGAGTTATGACCTGTTATGTCATTTTGCTCAAAGTTAAGGTTTCACCAATGTACAGTCCATTCAAAGGCTCAATGACTGTTCATAGTCCATCTACCTATAAGCTAAACCTATAAAAACCTTATTTTCCTTATTCATTTATAAAGTAATTGAATAGGAATAGGACAGCAGCATCAAAAACATGCCATGCTGAAGATAAACAGGATATAGGAAGCATCATTTGTTCATTTCAATAACTCAACCCAAAGACTATTGTAGAGGATTCTGGCCTTTACAAGGGAGAATACTTCCTATATAGTTCATGTGGCAACTGCAAGAACAGGGGAAAACCTCTCCTTTGCACTGGGAAGGTTCACTAAAAAATCAACTCATAAAAGCCAGATTAATAAAAGAAAAGGCATATAACTTTATTAACATATACATGGGAGAAAATCAGAGTGATTACCCCAACACTTCAATAAGGTATAGAAGCTTATATACCTTCTTGAGGTTACAGAAAGAATGGGAGCTCAGGGCATTGCCAAAAACACATTATAGTGATAAATCATGTATAGGATGGAGAGAAAAGGAGGCCTGGCTAGCAAAGGTAGTCTCATTATGGAGATGAAACCCCCAGGTAGCAGCTCTCAGAGAGAATAGAGGCAATTGTTTCTTTCAGACCTTTAAAAGTGCCAGGTTCTTAGTGAATCTTCCCTACATTTGAACAAAGGAAGGCTGGGCTGTGTCAGTGCAGATTTCCTACCACTGAAAATCTCTCCCATAAAAGATCTGCAAGGGTACTCCTATATTCTGGCTCACTGAACAGCTATCTCAAAATATGTCAAAGAATCAAATATTTTTCTTTCCTTCACAACCCTTGGTCTGGGCCCGCTGGAGAAACTCCCTGCACCAATATTCTCTGGAGGACCCTGGCCTGTCTCTCTGTGTGGTTCTGCTCCTTCCAGTATCTCATGAGGCCTCATCTGAGGTGGCCATTGGACATCACACCCTGGAGCCTCAGAACTATGGTTACAGGTACAGTTTTGCATCTCAGGGTTAGTGTTACTAAATTTTTCTGCCAGGTTCTTAGTCTCAGGAAATTGAAGAGCAAATCCACAGACCACCATGAGTAAGTGATAACACAGATTTTATTATCGATAAGAGGAAAGCAGAGCCTCTAGCACAGCAGAGGGGGTACCAGGAAGATTGCCAATATGGGGTGTCTAGGGATTTACATGTGGTTTCTCCTTCCCTGCTGACAAATGGATTGTATTCCTAAAATACATCACAGCCATTGGTGCCAGAGGCCTGTGGGCAGAAGTTAATTTTAAAACTGCCATTTGTGTAGGAACGTGATCTGGTATAGGGTGTTCTGCTTCTCCCCGAGAGGGGCAGCTTAGATGAACATCGATCAAACTCATCTATGAGCCTGTCGGAGCTCAGAAGATGGAGTCCAGGTCCAGTCCTAGTGAAGGGCTCCTGTATCATCAGGCTCAGGATTTTGACACAAGGTCTCACCCATTCAGGACTGGACAAGGATCCCCATTTTCCACCCTTAAGAAAATAGGCTTTTTCTCGTCAAACTGCACTCTCTGAATACAAATAAGACAGGAGAAAAGCAGATTTTCAGCATTTCATGTAAGGCAGACCTCTTCTGGAGTGAACCTCCTGCCACTTTTTCCTGGAGCTGGAAGGACTGCATTCAGTTGTTAATACGCTCGTTCATTCAAAATCAAAACTGAAGTCTGTCAGCTCCCAGCCAAATGTAATTTTCAAGATCTCCCCCTTTACAAAACTGTATGTGCTTCCCTAGACAAAAAGACCCACAGCGGTGTCTCCCCCTTCCAGAGGCTCTGCTGGCCTTCTCTTCCTTCTTGATTCTATTCTATCTTATCACTGATCTATGTGGTCCAAAGGTCCATTCTTCAGATCTCTGAGGTGAGGGACTCATTGCAGAAAGAAATTCTGGCAACAATTTGAAAAACTATTTAAGTTGATAGAGCTGGGTTGTCATTTATTTGGAGCTATTTTACCCTCAAAAATTATATAACTATCTCTTCTGCTTGTTTTCATTCAGACATTTTCCTTCATAAACTGCCACATGTGAGATCATTTTCTCATCTAGGCATAAACTTTATTTCTAACAGCTTTATTATTTTTTTCGGCTTCCTCTATTATGACTCACGCCGCTCAGGGAGTACTTGTCATGTTGCAGGTGTAAGGATTAGTCACCACTTACTCAGATGGGAAGGCAGCAATTTGAATCACGTCCTCCACTTTGGGCTACTTCTCAGTGGCTCCTTCAGATACTTGAGAAATGTTTGCAAGCAGTGACTCTTTCTAACGTTGTTCCTTCAAAGTTATTGCTGTATCTGCTTTCTTTGGGGTCAAAAGAAGTAGATTCATCTTTTCATTCTACAAGATAATATATATTACCTGAATATTATTAAATTCTTATTATAGCCTGAAATCAGGGACAGCATACAAGCTATATTCTCTATCATTTCCCCTTGCTGAAGATGGCAAGGAACAGTTAACATACAAAAATGTTCAGTGTTATTCCATCTATATCCCTGGATGTCACAGACACAGTGAGCACACAGTTTCAAACGTGTTTTACCACATGATTAGCAAGAACAAACAGCTCTCCACTGTGCAAGCTCAGTGCCCCATTGGTAGAACGCGCCTGCTGAACCAATGCAAGAGCGTACACTTTATTGTGTAGTATTCAGAACTAAATTCCTCCATATTATTTAATCTTAACTTGGTAGCATAAATTAGCTCAGGCTGACATAACAGAATATTATAGACAGAATATCTTATTTTCTCATATTTCTGGAAACTAGAAGTTCAAGGTCAAGTACTAGGTTTGGTTTCTGGTGAGTTGTCTCTTCCTGGCTTGCATATGGCTATCTTCTTACGTCAGCACCTAGTCTTTCCTTTGGGAAAAGAGAGAGAGAAAGAGAAGAGAAATATCTCTGATCTCTCCTCCTCTACATGTAAGAACACACTCTTATTGAGTTAAAGCACTATTTGTACAACTTCACTCAAACTCTGTTACCTCATTATAGATCTTACCTCCAAATACAAATGAAAGGTTAGGGCTTCAACGTGTGGCTTGGGTGAGGGAAAAAGCTCAGTCCATAAAAGGTTATAACAGACAACCAAAATAATGTGGCTAAAATAGATAGATCATCATATTTCCATAACATAATACACGCCTAAGGAATAATTATTAATCCAACCTAAAGAATATACTCATCAGGTTGTAGATACTGCAAGATGCTACTTGTATTTCACACAGCGTGAAAAGAAGAAGGTCCCAGAACATTACTTCCTTTTAAGAGTTCTACTCAGGACTTCATACGATGGTTTTGCACTTGTTTCAATGACCATGGCTGCTTTATTTAACGTTGGAAGCTCCATAAACATAATCTAATATGAAAGTTGAGAGCATAGAATTAAAAATGTGTAAGAAGAAACATCATTAAATTCTTCCTGGTTACATGGCATAAACTGAAAAAGCTTCTAACTTCCCATTTAGATATTATGATACAGAATGATAGGAACATAATGCAGAATTTTATAAACTATGTGAAAAAATATCATGAACTAATTTCAAACGGAGCCCCTGCCAACTCTACCATCAGTTAGGAAAGAGGGTGATTCAGATTACAGGACTCAGTAACACATGCTTCAGCTTCTGTGGGAACCCTGTGCTCATAGTTAATGTACAGGCAGTTCTGGCCACGGCTCAGGCACTAGGCTGGAGTCCAGAAATAAGTGTTAAGATGAAAAATGGAGCAAGCAGGGAGAAGGGAAGTGTGTTTGTGTGTGTGTGTGTCATTTACTATTTCTGCTTTCCAGCATCAAAATGTCATTGCTGTCTTTGTCACTTCTCTTCTATTTGTCCTTGACATTTTATGCCTTTTAAAATCTCTTTATTTACATTTCAGTTGAATTTCAGGAAAGACTGGAAGTAAACATGTATTCAGTTCTGCATGGTATAATCAATTTGTATTTCACTCAGAATAAAATTATTTAGATAAAGAAAATAAAGATACTATAACTGGGAGCTAATTATATGATCAGTTACTTTTACACTGGTCATGAATTTCCAACCATTTTAATTTAGAATTAAAAGAGAAAGGCATGTATGCACAAAAATGAACACACACAGGGAATGCAAACAATTAGATCACCTGTTAAATGGAGAACCCAATGTATGTAAAGTAAGCCATGTAAGATCTGTTCTTATTTTTTTTCTCTAACATCAGTGGAGAATAAGTAATTTACAACAGTGATTAGGTATTTGCATCTTGAATAAACAAAGAAAATAGAGGAAGCCAGTGGAATCATGTTAAAAATCTATTTGCTTAGACAAGAAATCAATGCATAAGAAAATAAATGATGAGACTGGAGGAGTATGAAAATAAATGTGTGTTATTTGACTTCTTACAAACTTTTGACACGTTAAGGAACAGAAAATGTGTTTTTGAAGGGAACTGAAAAAACATGTCAATGATTGAAATGAGCTTATTGAACTTCAACATTGAAATGGGCATAATGTTCTGTTCTACGTTATCATTTTTCTATAAGACATCTTTAAAAAAAAACTTAGAACAAAAGAATTATAGCTAGGAGGTTAAATTCCCTATAAACAAAGAAAAATATGTTGTTTTAGAAAAAATAATCGGTATGAGCATTTAGGTCTTCCAGATCAAAACTGGTGAGGTTAAAGAAATCAATGCTGTTTATAATACAGAAGACATATATTTTGGCATATGCTTCCTGCAGATCCATTGACGGCCAACCAGATTATCTGCTTGACCTTAACCAGAGCCTCAACAGAATCAGCAGAAACTTTGCTCTGCAAAGAAAGCTGTGAGCCAAATAAAAGTCAGTTTCCAAACCCATTTGCTCAGCACAGATACAATTTATGTTTTTCCTTTTGCTTAGCAAGCAGTTGTGCTACGAATTTTATCTTGAGAATTTTGGTGGTAATGAAACATTGCTGTAATTTAGGATGAGCCGAGCATGTATAAAAATAAGAGAGCAGAAATCTGTCTTTCTTGGCCCACTGAGGCATTTTTTTAAGTCTAGTTAAAATATGAAAACTCTGAGCTTCTCTGAGCTCTCTGGCATAATTCATCATTTAAAAAAAATCAATAGATGATTTTATTTTCAATTTATAATCATTTATCAGCTAAGGAACTGGTCATTCTTAATTTCTCTAGTCCATATTGATAGATTTTACAATACAAATATGTGCAACTTTCTGTACTTATATAACAATACATAAAATAAATTGTTACCTAATAGCCCTATATACATATGAGCAAGCAAGAATTTTTAGATCTTTGCGTCAGCCTTACAGTAGATGCTCAATAAATGCTCTGTTGCTTTTAATACTCAAGCTTTCTTCCAAGTTCTTTTTTCTTTTAATTTTTGTACAAAGTATTTTATAAGGAACTATGAACTCTTTCCTTTTTAATATCAATATTTCTATATTTTTAAGGATACAGAGAAATATGGCCTCAATGAAGGTAACACCACCAAAACTCTTATATCTTATTACTTGCAGTTAAATTATCAATATAATTATTTTTTAATTGTGGGAAGAAGTAGTTATCAGTAATATAAAACTACTAGTATCTTTTAAAGGAAATTGTACAAAGCAAGTCCATGTTGTTTTATTTGTTTCATGTGGTTATTTATACAGGTAATTCTCATGACACTAATAATAACTTTAATCAAAAGTATTCCCTTGAAGGACATTAGAATATTTTTCCCCAAATGTGACATTTTGACATACTAAACTAATGGACGAAGCCTTGAGGTCTCTCTCACCTTCTCCCACTGCCACCTGAGCTCTCCCCAAATTATTAAAGTTTCTTTTCTCTGTCTGAGGTCCAGACCAGAACCACATAGAACAATTGTTTTGGTTTCTTCTTCTCCTCCTCCAGGACTGTTACTGAAAGTCTGTAGCTTGTCCCCATGGCTGAATAAGAAAGAGGGCAAGTGGCTTGAGAGGAAGGAAAACAAAGTCTATTAATTTTCCTGCACATAAAGATAGTGGCAGACTCTCATCTTCAGGAACCAACATCCTGACTATAAGCAGAAATACAAAGCTTTTAGAGGGAGTTTTCAGCTTCAGGCTGTTGCTGTTGAACGACAGTATCGTGGGTGAAAACAATCTCCTGACTTCTGCCGGGACAATCTCCTTGAGCCGTCTCCTGGAGTCAGAAACCTCAATGTTCACTGTCTTCTCCTTTGATTACTGGCCTCAGGCAGCATTGCAAGTTTTAATTCCCGCCAAAGGGCGACGGGTCATTAAATTGAAAGCTCATAAAATATTTTTGCTCTTGTTCAGGCCTTTGCCTGTGATACTCGTCCCCCACTGTCTATTTTATCTTCCGTATCTACAGGAGGAGGGGCAATGTCACTTTCTGCTGATGTGGGGCCATCTTTTAGATGGAGGGGTTTTACTTGTTTATGCCATTGCAAGGCTTTGGCAGTAGATTTACAAAGATAAAGAATGCAACATATTATGAGGAGATAAAAACACATAAACAAAAACTGTAACAGGGAGGAATGACAAGGTGAAATGGAGAAGGATACCTGGAAGGAGGGAACTTACCGCTTAGTACCTATGACACCAGTAAGGATGCGTGTCCTTGCGGTTGCCTGACACACAGGGCTGAGTTAGAAAGGGACATGGAACCTCTGAACACAGGGCTATTCATCACAGCCTGCAGGTGACCTGCAGGACAAGCTTCTGTAAATTCAGAAATGATATACAGGAATACTTGCACCAAATGAGGCTTAAGATGTCAAACGCAGCAGCAACTCAGATCAGCAGAGGAGGTGATGGCCTGGGAAATCCTCACACGGGAGTTTTCTCTCTAGCCTTTCTTCCTCTGGGTATCTGGAGAGCCCTGGTTAGAGCCATCAGCTCAGCTTCCTGGATGGTGCCCCAGGCAGCAATGCTGTGCTGTGGTTTCTACTGCCCGCCCTTTCACGGCTGCCACATAAGCAGCCTTTTGTTGTCTATTTTCCATAAATCTGTCCCATTGACGAAAACAGACCAATCTGTCTCTGGCATCAGCTGACCCACAGCCTCCAGTTCCTCTAAGTGGTCATGCTGTGAAGGCTCATTTTACTAATCTGGGAACAGGTGGCAGGGTTGAGAATAGACAGAGTCCTTAATAATAACTCATAAGTAGCTGCTACCCCATCCAGAGGCAAGGAGGCCATCCTCCCACATTGTCCAGCATTGTCACACGTGTGCCACCAGTTGTGGAATGTCTCCCAGCATCCATACTAAGACTCCAAGGCTCACTCCTTGCCTTTCATGAATATACAACTTAAATTCTTTCTGTAAGTCAGGCAACCCCAATGTATGGGCAGTCATAAGACTCTGTCTTTGCTTGTCAAAGGCATTTTGACAGTCTGTGGTCTGGATCAGAGGCTCCACGTCTGTCCCTTTAAGGTCCCCATACAAGAGCTTCACTAAAATCTGAAATCTAAAGTTTAGAGTCCAGATGTGACAGAAACCTGCCATTCCCAGGAATCCACGTAGTTGTTGTAGGTACTCTTGCTAATTTGGAATTCCACATACGTAATCTGCTGTTTGCAAATCTATCAAATTGCAGGTTCCACGAGTCCCCCACTAAGCTCTTGTCAAACAGGGCAGGAGAGCCCTTCTAATCCCCTGAGGCAACACAGTCCAGCAACTCTGTGAGGCCACAGTCCCAGGATCCTGTCATTCAAATGTGACTGGGTGTCATTCTTAGTCACTTGTACACTGTTATTATTAATGGCTCAAAGATCCTGCACAAACATATGCTCATTGTTACTTAGAAGTTAAACTGTTTCTGCACATCTTGGAGTCTCATTGGCCTTACAATCTTATTTGCTTTTTTGGTAGCTTTCTCCTTACAAATACTGCAATGATGTGCAAGACAGCAGAGGCTCAAACTTCAAAATGAAATGTTCCACAGCAGCAGCCCCCGGTACATGCCTCACCAGGACTTGGTTTTCGAAGGTGTCCAGCAGGAGCGTACGGTGCCTTTTGAAGGGAGTTTTTGACACTTTTGGAAAAGCTCCCAGTGCTGCTGTAGGAAGAATGGTAACTGAAGACTTCATTCTTGGCAAGGGAAAGCACCCCCAGAAGAAGAGGAAGATTAAAAAGTAGGTTGAGTGATTCGGAACAAAAAAAGTCAGCTAGTTTAGGCTGGGCGCCTGTGGCTCAATGGGCTAAGGCGCCAGCCACGTACACCTGAG
>CAUYON010191664.1:0-13504 GCA_963573935.1 Arctocebus calabarensis
TATAGTGATCAAGGAAATGCCATGAAGGATATCTGTAACAGTATGATCAAAATATTTCTGAATGTATATGAATCGTGCCCTGTGATTACACCAATGTACATAATTATGATTCAATAAAATTATTAAAAAAAAAAAAAAAAAGAGGATGATCTTGTAGAGTCATGATTAACCACGGAGTTGCAGATGCTGGAATGATTACCATGTAGCAATGCTCTGTTGTGAATTGATATGTGTAAAGGTGCCTTCCCATTTGTGGATTTAATTGCATTGCTGGAAAGTATTTGCTTCCGATTATCCTTATAACAACGTCATCATGGCAGCCTGGTACATGCTTATGGAAAAAATAGACGTAAACATATTCAGCACATGTGCTCATGTTGTCCTATTCATGTTTATGTATATATTCATGCATTTTTCAAGCTTTTCCTTGAAATCCATTTGTGAAATTTATTTGAAAAAAGGCCAGACATATGCAAATATATCTTATTTTGTATGTGTATATGTGTGAGAACTATAGTTCAAACCTATAGGTGAAGTGAAAAATAATCAAAGACGATGTTAAAATGGTGCCACCAAAGTAGCTGAGAATAGCTACAAACAGGAGGAGTAATCACTGTAACTGATAAAACCCTCTCCACTCTCGCCTTAAATTATTTCTTTTAATATGACCTCAAACATTTAGGTTGCTGTAGATACAAATTCTAATAACCCATATGATATTGAAAATCTGACATTGTGAAAATATATTGCAATACATATAGCTTTTAGGAATAGGTCGGTCAAAGGTTAGTTCATAGTATGGACCTTAAAAAATTATGTTTTTTTATTTTACACCTAGCTTCTGTCACTGCCTTATTTCATAAGTTTTAATACTTACTTAGGACACCACCACTCAATTTAGTGCTTTTTGTGTGTGTAACTTTCTGTGCTTCAGTCAAAGTGCAAAGATAACTTTTGTTTATAACTCATGGGTACTTTCCCCATAGTTGTGCAAAGAGTGGGAGAATAAAACATATTGCTGATATCAATTAATTCCATCCTTATTGCTGATATTGCTATAAATCATTGTTGATGATCTGAGATTCTCTAGTTGATAGATTGCAGAGATATACAATGGAAATGAACCAGAGATAACTTGTTGAAGTCTAGTACAATGCTGTTATAGCTCAAATGATTCGGCAATATGTGCTGAATGTATATACATATGATAGTATCTGTAAATTGTTTTTGCCCATTTTTAAATTGGATTGTTTGATTTTCATAATTGAGTTTTGAGAGCTATCTAATCTTCTGGGTATAAGACCTTTTCTATATCAAAAAAATACATATGTATACACACACACACACACGCACACAATGTATACACAATGTATATTTCCAGAAGAGGAGTAAGTGAAAAATAAAAATGAAGTGACTTTGAAAATCATACAAGTTACACAAATCTAAGATAGTATTATTCTTAGTATTTGTTTTTATGTTTATTATTTTGATTTTACCTTATGACTGTTAATAAATATTGTTTCATTCCTCTCTCTTTCTGTCACCTGCCAGGACTTTGATGGCTTCTGACATCTTATTTTTTGGTGTCTCAAAGCCATATTTCCAAGAGAGTGGTACAAAGTGACCCTTAGCTACTGTACCAAGGTTCTTGACCAGCAGATTCAATCCTCCATCCTACCCTACTGCCATGACCTTCCTCACATCTCTTTAAGTTTTATCTTGGCAATACTTAAGAAGAGGTTCTTGGAATTTGCTAATGGTTGTGATAAACCAGACTACTTGAGTTAGTGAGGCAGTTTGGGCTGGTGCCTTCACTGAGTTTTCCTGTTTTCTTGACTCATACAGATTCTGAGTTATTTTTGATGCCTTGGAAAACATAAGAGGCAGTGACATACTTTGGTTCAGTTATTTCTCCTTACAAATTCACACGTGGTACATGATAATAAGACAAAATTACCATTGTCTTCTTTTTCTTCTGATACATCTAAGGAAGAATGGTATGCCTCATATACTGCTTCTAGTGAAATTTTGAGAAAGGTTCAAAGGTGTCAACATTTCAATCTGGAAGGGGCAAGTCATGCCTTGGGAAAGAGAAGAGGAAGGGAGGCCGTATCTACAACACAGCCTCTCATCACTGCTGCACCCTGTTTCTACTTGTCTTGCATTGTCTTGTATTTATCACAGTTTCTGTTGAACAGCTTTAAAGTATTTTGTGGAGTTTATCTTGCCATCCTCCCCTTCTGGTCCTCTGCACCCACCTGTCCCACTGTAGTTCCTTTCATGTTCTGTGACTATAAGAGAAGAAGGGGGGAGGGGTCTTGGATTTATGTTTGTTTGTTTTTTTCTCTTTAGCAGCAGGACTTGATATTTTCAATTTTGGAAGAACTAAAAGCTAAATAAACTGTGAGGTTTTTTGTTAAAAAAAAAAGGAAATAATGTTTCTAGAACCACAGTTATAGAATGTCATATAAAAGGAATCATCGTATATGTACTTTTCTGAGACTCATGTCTTTGACTAGGATGCATTGAAATTCATCCACGACGTCATTGTGTGAATCACTTGTTTATTTCTCTCTAATAATTGAGTAGTGTTTATTGCTTAGTGTACAATTTACCCACTTGCCATTTAAAGGATTTTTTTATTTCCAGCTTTGTTAATGAAACAAAGCCACTATAAACAATTACTTACATGTTTTTTAGTGCTCTGGGGTTATACCTAAGAGACCGATTGTTGAGTTATATGATAATCATGTTTAATTTTATAAGAAGATGACAGAATATTTTCTACAGTGATTACCATTTTGTATTCCCACCAGTAATGTGTTCCTTATCCTTGTTAAGTATATTGGATGTTTCCTTTATTTTAATCATTCTAATAGCTGGGTAGAGATATCTGGCTACAGTTTTAATTGGCATTATCCAAATAAAATAAAAATGTTGACTACTTTCCATGTATGTATTTGCCAATCTTTAAAATCCATCTTCATCGGTGAAGTATCTGTAAATTTTTTTGGCCCATTTTTAAATTGGATTGTTTGATTTTCATAATTGAGTTTTGAGAGCTATCGATCTAATTTTCTGGGTATAGGACCTTTTCTATCTCATTTGAAAATATCAGTCTGTGATATTGACCAGTCTGTGCGTCGTCTGTTGATTCCCTTTCTTACTCATGTCTTTCAAAGAGCAGGAGTTCTTAATGTTAGCAAGGATCAACTCAGCTATTTGTTCTTGTGTAGATTGGGTTTTAAGGTTGTATCTTAATTATGGTCTAAATTGTGTTCACAAAGATTTATCCTTTGTTTTCTCCTGCAAGTGTTTTATAGTCCTAAGGTTAGTTTTGAATTAATTTTTGTATGTGGGAAAAATGATAACAATTCATTTACTTTCATATGAGTTTTCGATTGTTCTATCATTTAATGAAAGTCTATTTTTGCCACTAAATTGTCTTCATTATGATTATTTTGTCAAAAAACAGTGGACTGGGTATGAATATGTCTACTTCTAGAATCTATGTTCTGTTCTATTATTTTTTTTCCAGTGCCACATTGTCTTCTTACTGTAGTTTATAGTTTCTGAAATCAGGTTGTGTGCTATGAATCTTATCCAGTATTTTTTGCTTGTTTTTAATATCAAACATTGTATTTTCATATCTGTGAGTTTAGGTGGGACTTTTAAAATATCTTCCATATTCCTTATTAATATTCTTCTTTGAATATATTGAACATAGTTACAACCACTATAACTTTTATAGTATCTTTATATGATTTATCATTTGATAGGTAAGTTCCTCTTTATTACTATTATTTATTATAGTTTTACTTATTAACATTTAATTTTTTCTTCATTTGAAATTAAATATCAGCTTGTCTTTCTCACAAAACCTGCAGTTTTTATTGAAATCACATAATAATCATAAAAACTTAGGTATGTTCAACATTTTAAGTTGATAAAGTCTACTAAAACCATCAATATCTCCTTTCAAAATTTTCCTAATTTCTTTTGTATCCTCAAACATTTAAAGGTCATCTAGATCTTTTATATTTACTCATAAGTTCATTGTTAAACTTATTATATACACATACAAATGCATGTACATATACAGATAAATATATGTGTGTGTGTGTATATATATTCGCTTTTGTGGAGTACAAACATTTAGGACCTTCACTACCCTCAAGGGTATAGACATACCACCTTGTATCCCTACGGATCTTATTATGATTATTTTTTTTTGAGACAGAGTATCACTATGTTGCACTCAATAGAGTCTCACCATTTCACCCTTGGTAGCGTGCTATGGTGTCACAGCTCACAGCAACCTCAAACTCTTGGGCTTAAGTGAGCCTCTTGCATCTGCCTCCCAAGTAACTGGGACTACAGTAGCCTGGCACAATGCCCTGCTATTTTTTTGTTGCAGTTGTCATTGTTTAGCAGGTCTAGGCCAGGTTTGAACCTGCCAGCCTGGGTGTATGTGGCCAGCGCCCTACCCACTGAGCTACGGGCGCCGAGCCTACAAATCTTGAATATAGCCAGTCTTCTCAACTTATGGCCGGCCATATCACCTCTATCACTCAATGTCTTTGAAGTGCTAGGAGTGAGTTCTATATTACTTTATGGTTCTTCAAGAATTACATGGGAAATGTTTCCTTAGCACTTAGAAAAAAGTGGTTCTTTAGTTATTATTTCCTTTCTTATACTACAATTTCTCTTTCCAGTGTAATTTATTATGTTTCTGTACAATACAACGAATACTAGATCACCAGAATTTTATATTAGTTGTTTAGCAGTCCATGTATATTAAATCTATTCCAACACAACTTATATACTGCAATTCAATTCCAGCACCAATCACCCAGAATAAATGTAGAACTACAAATTAAAGGGCATGCTCCCCAAAAAGACATGTTTTAGACACTAGCCACAGATTGGGACTCCAACTCTACTTCTGATCATCTGGCTCCAAATCAGGGGATCCTACAACCCTTAGGAGCCCAGGTTTGATAATTTGCTAGAATGACTGACAGAACTCAGCAAAACACAATCCTCATGACAGCCAAAACATAGGATAAGGTCTGAGAGAGTCCTGGATATAGGGCTCCAATGCCCTCCTCTATGGAATCAGATCATGTCACATTCCTGGAACGTTACTGTGTTCACCAACTCAGAAATTCCTATAAGTGTTGGAGTCTAGACTATTAACTGGGATTTCTTTACATAGGCATAATGATTTGTAATTGGGCCCAGTCTCTACGGCCAACCCAGCAGCAGAGCAGGCTCAAACCTCTAACCATGTGGTTGGACTTTCTGGTGTCCAACCACATCCTGAAGCTGTCTAGACGCCCACTCTGAGTCACCTCACTGACATAAAGTCATCTGTGCACCAAGAGGCTTGTGAAAAATGAAGACAAAAAACCAATCCCAGGAACCAGAGACAAAAGTCAGTGAAATCCTTTATTATACAACATTCTACCATTAACGTTATATGGAATTGTTGTGTGTAAATGCAGTAGTGTACAGCATAATGATGTTTAGGACAACAGGCCCCACGACCCACAAGATTATTATAGCTATTTTTATTGTAACTTTTCTACGTTCAGGTATGTTTAAATGTACAAATACCACTGTGTTACAGTTGTCTACAGCAGTACTGGTTTATGGCCTAGGAGCAATTGGAGTAATTGGCTGTATACCATACAGGGTAGTGTGCTATAACACCTAGATTTGTGCAAGCACACTCTATGACATTCTCACAATGACAAAATTGCCTAATGATGTATTTCTTATAACTTGTCCCATCGTTAAGTAACAAATGCCTATCTTTAAAACTAGGGGAGAGTTGACAAAATCAGTTTCTAAATCTTTTCTGTGTGACATATTAACTCATTGAAAAGTAAAATAGTCCTTGCTCAGTTCTTAAAGCTTTTGTTTTTGTTCATTACACAGGATGCAACTTAAAATTTCCTTTGCATCAAGGTGTATCCAAAACATTGATGCAGTGCATCATGAAATGAAAGTTTGTTTTTAACGAGGAGATATTTTACACTGTACTTTTTGGTGTTTTTCGAAAAGTTACATTTACATCTATTCTGAAGCTGTTCAGTTTTAACAAAATGATTCAGGTTTCATATATATATATAAAAACAGTAAATGATCTCATCCTAGAAAAATAAAACTTAAACTTTACCCATTAGGACCTGCCAACTAACCTCTAAATAGAAACTTGTAAGTTACTGTTCTGCTTTCACCAATCACGTATTGTCCTTTTACTTGCTTCCACGAACATTTCTAAAAAGTTTTTAGAACACTTCTAAAAAGTTTTTTCCTAAGTGAAACACCAGCCACTTGCATTCTGGTGCTGCCCAATTCATAAATTTATGTTTGCACAACCTCTAGAATTTTAACTTTCTTACAGTGATCTTTTATTGTTGTTCACTTCTGTGCATGGAAGGTCCCTTTGATTTTTTGGAGTTTGATAAAATTTTCTAGAATGACAGGTATTTTTGCTAAACAATGGTAGATAGTAGGATTTATTTTAATTTTCAATCTGAAAAAAACCCCCAAAACAAAACCCCAAACTATCCTCATACAGTGTCAACATTTTCAGAGCACTTACATCAAGAAACATTGTTTCTCTTCAACTGTATGACAATACTGTATATACCACAATAAAATTTACAAAAACAATCAATAGTTTTATAAGTGCTTTCCTTCAAACATGGTATATATTATAATCAAGTAAAGTAAGATGTTTTCTAATATAGTTAAATTAAAGTTCAGTTTTCAATAATTATTTTCTTCATTTAGAAATTCAATCTTTGAAAATTCTATTTTTGGGGTTTTACAAATAAATTATGATAGCTTAAGATGTTTCTTTGCTCATAAGTGCCATAGGGAGTGTTTTAACAAGTGTTATAAACAAATGTAACCCTAAACTACTGAGTCTAAAGCTCATCTCTGAGAGAATTTGCAAAGTAGTCCTCAATAGTAACTGACATGAATTTACTTTTCAAGCACAAATTTTGTTTTCAACTGATTGTATTTATGACCTTCCTGTAACCTTACAATATATTTTGATTTCTCCTTAAATTCATATAAAAAGTTGCAGTACTCTTGATATTGTATTCTTCTCATAGAGGAGATTCTTCCCAAGACGTTCCTGCCAGAATGGTGTTGGATATTGTTATAGTGATGTCATTTTTCAGGATTATATTGTCAGAAAACAAGACAAAACAATACAACACAGTAAAAATGTGTAGCTCTAATTCCCAACAAATTACATTGATTATGCACTTGAATGAATCAAATTAATTTTGAAAAACATACACTCTCTCACACACACACACACATGAAACTGAACAGGGAAAATGGTTAACTGATTTTTTAATTTTATGGATTTGCCTGTGAATTATATAATATTTAGTACTACTATTCAGATGAATCTTCTTTCTTATTTTAATGGACATATAATATCTAATTATTAAAAATCTGAGATTTTACATATTTCATTACTTTATAAAATTAATTCCATTCTATTTCTACACATAAAACAGATTCCATCAATAGATCTGAAAATAAGGTCATGCTAACTTGTCTAATGGTTAATATACTGCAATACTATAATTATACAATAAAATACCATGCTTAAAAATAGGAATTCTTTGGAATACTTCATCATAAGAGGAATGGATATTTCAGACATTTGCAGAGGATTCTATTCAGTTGACCTAATGAAAAAGATGGTCATTGCACTTTAATGGAATTTTGCAGTTCTCATAAAAGAAAATGTCTCTATGAAACTTATCAGTAAGTTTTTATCTTTGATGCGTGCCAGCTGGAGGAAAGCACACAACGTAAACATACAGACAGAAGAAAAATTCACATATTCCTGTGAATTCTCTAAATTCATACAGAGCAAATTTGCATGCATGCATACATGTTTGCACTGTTGTACACACACTCCAAACAAAAAACAAGTGGAGGAAGGTAGATGTAATTTTTCTCCCCTCAATGCTATACTCTTAAGTGAATACTCTGGGAATAGTTTGGCTGTCTTATCCAAATACTTATTTTTAAAATCTTCTTTCACATAGAACATGTGATATGTGTGCATTCTAAGAATATTTTGACTTATTGCCTCTCTTATAACTTAATTGGAGCCACTTCTAATTTGGGGAAATAGCTTAGTCATATATTTAGGATTCTCTTGTGTTTCAGGAGAGTTTTTGGTTTCACAGTGAAATGATTTGAGCTCCAAAAACCATTTTTATCTTACAGTGATGGGGTTATCTTTCATATAACCACTATTTCCTTTGTGAAATCATAGAGCTTTCTGAAATATTTTAAAATGTTGTTAGGAAGGTATTTTTGTATTATCATAAAAATTTACTGCTTTTTAAAGTTTATTACAGTAAATATAAGAGTAGGCTAAGTATAAGTATAAAAAAAAGGAAGACACTTTAGCAAATAAATCAGAACAAGTTTTATTAAGTTGCCCTGACTATAGCTTTTTAGATAGACTGAAAGATATTATTATGGTACATGCTTTTCCCCTAAAATTTTACCTTTTCTATAAAGGGAACTAAAACTATTTCTAACAAATCATAAATTTAGAGATTCTAGCTTGCTTTATTCTGATACAAGCATTTAAATCTCTGAGCGTCTAATGTTTGTATTTGTTGTGAGAAAGAAGCTGACCACAGCATCTGAGCTGGTCTCTGGGTGGAGGAGGTAATGACATTGAGAAACAGGATGACACCCTGCACCAGCACTGTGCTCACTCCTCTCCTCTCTTGGTATTAATCTGTGACGTGGGCATACAAAATTCCCAATTGAGTAACAGGACAACTTGAAACTTTGCAGTAAACTGGTAATAGCACAAAACTTCATGTGGTAGAGAAAGAACCAGAAGTGCTATTACCCACCCACCCCCATAAATTCACAGAGGATGTTTTCAATTTTTATTTAATACCCACATCCACTGGTCCAGGAAGCATACCAGGAAGTAACCAAATGGCAAAATTACCACACATTTCCGACTCACATCCGTCTCTAACATGTAGACGTATTTGTAAAAACTGTTATTTTAATATTTTATAAGAAAGTTCTTCAGAGATAAGAATTATTTCATTTTTGCCCAGATATGCTAAGATTAATCACACTTAAATGTCTACTAGGTATCACTCTTTTAGGGAAATTAAGGTAAGAGATTATTCTCTTCTGCCATGGTTGTCATTGATTCACTGGAAAGTATTAAAAAAGACAATATATATTTCCATATGTTGTAAAGAGAAAGAACCAATAAAAAACAATTATCATGTATTAAATTATTTTTCTCATTCTAAAAACTAATCATTGACTCGGCAAGAGTAATGAACCTGTTAGTTTAATTTTCCCATCTAAACTCATACAAATGTTTTAGTGCAGTGACAAATTAACTAATTGCTATTCAATTTCACCACATATTTAGGGACTTCAAAATTATTCATTTTGGGTTTTCTAATAATGTGTTTTATGACCAGAAGCTCTTCAGTGTGGGGTCTTCATTTTCTTGTTCAATATTTTTCTTTTATTTCTGGCTGCAGTTTAATTAATATGTTTAAGATGCTGTAGGAGACATTTCTTGAAGTTTGAGAACTTCATAAACATAATCTTATTTTTGTTACTGGAGTATTTGGTACCTTCCAATATACCTATGTTCTTCAGGTCAGCATTTTTTTCTTGCCTGTAAAATGTAGCATCAATGTTGGGTGTACAGTTTGGACTGACTTTGCACATTTAACTTATATACATAAACCATCTGATTTTTGTGATTGAGCTATGTAGAATAAGTACAGAAATATACAGTGGGAATACTACAGAAAAAAAATGACCTGTTTCATTTTAGCATTGCCTTTGAATTCCAGCAAGTTGGGGGCTAATACTCAAAATGTGGGAGACAGAAAAGGTAAGTCTTTTCACATGAAAGTTCTTAATCTTTTTGTTGTCACACATATAGAGATAGTAGCGACCCATTCAGCACCCCTGAAGCAAAAGAAGGAAAGCAACCTTAGAAAAAAGGTTACAAAGTCCAACTTAAAGTGTATCTCTTTCTCTCCTAATTTTTATTTGTTGTAGGGAGTTGGCAAAAGTTATGTGGATTCAACAAAACATCTCTCTACAGATTTAAGCTTTTCTATAACATCACAAAAACAAAAAAGAAGAAAGAAAAGAAAGGGATGCAGAATATTTAATTTTTAAAATACTTACCTATATACAATTATTATTACTTTTCATGTTTTGAATTTCCACAGGTAATATTCATAGGTCTGGAGTTTACATACTGGAACAGTAAGAAAGAGCAAATTTATGTTGCTATAAGATGTCAATAACTTGAATTTGTACATTTTGAACTATAATATGAATAAATTCATACCAAATGTCAACTGCTTTATGAATTTTCCTTGAGTGTCTAATTCTAGCTGTTGAATCATTAAAAAAAACAGCTCAGACATGATTCTAGTTTTACCCATCTTCATGGAGATTGGTCTACAATTTTCTCCTATAGCAGAAGGGGCATGAGGGGCTTACAGCCTCTGAAGCGGTCATGCAGAGCTTCACAGGATGCAGATTACCAGGCCCCAACCTAATTTCCTCTAAGATGAGATGGAGATGAGGCCAGAGGCCAAGCTTCCAGGTTGGACCTCTGAGCATGAAGCAGTGTGCAGGCTGGCCCAAAGGAGGAAGTCAGGGCCAGTCTAGGATGTGGCAGACACAACTGCAAAAACCAGACCAACAAATGTCAGATGAATTGGGCTGCATTTGTCTCCTGCTGCTTGGGGGCAAACCTGGTCAATGCCTGCTGAAGCTGGCTCTCAGAGCTTCACAGGGTGAGGCTTACTGGGCCCTGGCCTTACTTCTTCTAAGCCAGAACTAGGATGGGGCAGGAGGCTACACTTCCAGGTGGGGGCCCTTAGCCCACAAAGTGTGCAGAGGGTGGGCCAGGTTCACTGAGAGGTGGATAGTTCTTTTGCTCTCAATTTCTTTTGGTGCTACTCTAGTCTTGGTTATTTCCTTTCTTCTGCTAGGTTTTGGATTGGTTTGATGTTCCTTTTCCAGTTCCTTGAGATGATTCAATTAGGTTGTTGATTTGTGATCTTTCTGACTTTTGGATATGAGTATTTTAAGGCTATGAATTTTCCTCTCAGGACATCTTTTGTTGTATCCCACAGATTTTTTTTTAACAAGTGAACAGTTTATTAAAAATTAAACAAAGGTATGATGTGACACAGTACAAGCAAGACACTCAAGATAGGCATAATAGTACTACTCACACAAAAACTTAAAATTCACCACAAAATTCACAAGACAAAAGAGAAAACAATTTCACTGTTATAAAATAAGATATTTCATGCAAAGTATTAACTCTCCCCCTACAAAGCCCACCCTCCCAACAAATAAAAAAGTATCTGGGAATACTGCTATGCTAACATATTAACCACAGTATAATCATTCATACAAAAACAGTAATTAAGCAATGAATTAAATTAAATAACAGTTCAAACTGTCATAAACTCATAGACCACAATGATTTTACAAAACAAGCAATTCCAGAAATCTTATAAACAATAAAAAAGAAGAAATATTTCAATATCATTCTACTTGATATGGATACACCTGATATTGAAATTGGAGAAAATATATTGTTATAAAGGGAAATTAGAAACATGTTTCACTTATAGATGAGGATGCAATATCCTAAACAACAGATTGACAAGTTGAATTAAAAAATTAATATTTAAGTAATGTACTTTGGTCAAAATTGAATCCAATTTATATGAAAGTTAGTCACTATTTTCTTTTTTCTTTCTTTTTTTTTTTTTGGTTTTCTTTCCCTCACCCCCTCCCTTCTTCTCTGTCTGCTCTCTCCTTACCCCATGCCCCACTGTGTCATTGTTCATCATTAATTGTCCTCAAATCAAAGTTGAATACATAGGATTCATGCTTCTCCATTCCTGTGATGTTTCACTAAGAATATGTTCCACCTCCATCCAAGTTACTACAAATGCTGCAAAGTCTCCATTATTTTTAATGGGTGATTGATATTCCATTGTATACATATACCATAGCTTACCAATCTCCTCCTGGGTTGAAGGACATTTAGGCTGTTTCCACACTTTAGCAATTGTAAATTGGGCAGTGATAAACAGCCTCATACAAATGTTCTTATAATAAAAGGTTTTTGTTTTTTTTTTTCATTTGGATAGATGCCCAGCAATAGGATTGCAGGATCACGTGGGAGGTCTAGGTTGAGTTCTTTGAGATTTCTCCATACTTCCTTCCAAAAAGGTTGTATTAGTTTGCAGTCCCACCAGCAGTGTAAAAGTGTTCCTTTCTCCCGACATCCGCTCCAGCATCTGCAATCATGAGATTTTGTGATATAGGCCATTCTCACTGGAGTTAGATGGTGTCTCAGGGTGGTTTTAATTTGAATTTCTCTAATAATTAAGGACGATGAGCATTTTTTCAAGTGTTTACTGGCCATTTGTCTGTCATCCTTAGAGAAGATTCTATTCATCTCTCTTCCCTATTGATGTATGGGATTGTTGGTTATTTTCTTGTAGATTAATTGAAGTTCTGTATAGATCCTGGATATTAAACTTTTGTCAGATTCAAAATGTTCAAATATCTTTTCTCATTGGGTAGGTCGTCTGCTTGCTTTGGTTGTTGTCTCCTTGGCTGTGCAGAAGTTTTTCAGTTTAATTAAGTTCCATTTGTTTATTGTTGCAGTTGTTGCTATTGTCATGGCAGTCTTCCTCATAAAGTCTTTCCCCAGGTCAGTATCTTCCAGTGTTTTTCCAATTCTTTCTTTGAGGATTTTTATCATCTCATGCCTTAAATTTAAATCCTTTATCCATCTCAAACCAATCTTTGTGAGGGGAGAAAGTGCACATCCAGTTTCAGTCTTTTACACATAGATATCCAATTCTTCCAGCACCATTTATTGAATAGGGAGTCTTTCCCCCAGTGAACACTCTTGTTTGGTTTATCAAAGATTGGACAGCTGTACGTTGTTGGTTTCATTGCCAGGTTTTCTATACAATTCCAAGTATCTATGTCTCTATTTTTGTGCCAGTACCATGCTTTCTTGACCACTATGGCCTTATAAAACTGCCTAAAATTGGTATGGTGATACCTCCGGCTTTGTTTTTATTACTAAGGACTGCCTTAGGTATACGGGTTTTTTTCTGGTTCCATACAAAGTGCAGAATCATTTGCCACAGAAAAAGGTTTTGGTAAAATGCAGCATCCCTTTCTAATTAGAACACTGAGGAGCATAGGTATAGGTGGCACATTCCTTAAACTGATCGAGGCTATCTATGACAAACCCACAGCTAATATTTTACTGAATGGAGTAAAACTAAAAGCTTTTCCTCTTAGAACTGGAACCAGACAAGGTTGTCCTCTGTCACCATTGCTATTCAACATAGCTAATATTTTACTGAATATAGTAAACTAAAAGCTTTTC
>CAUYON010191667.1:0-18538 GCA_963573935.1 Arctocebus calabarensis
TGCATTTTTTTTTTCTTTTTTGGAGACAGAGCCTCAAGCTTTCACCCTGGATAGAGTGCTGTGGCATTACAGCTCACAGCAACCTCCAATTCCTGGGCTCAAGTGAGTCTCCTGCCTCCGCCTCCCAAGTAGCTGGGACTACAGGCGCCCACCACAACGCCTGGCGATTTATTTGGTTGCAGCCGTCATTGTTGTTTGGCGGGCCCAGGCTGGATTCGAACCCGCCAGCTCAGGTGTACGTGGCTGGCGCCTTAGCCCGTTGAGCCACAGGCACCAAGCCTATATTCCATGCATTTTGATATGTCATATTTTCTATTCCCTATTCCTTCCTTGCTTTCTGCTCACTTTTATATTAATTATATTTTTATTTCCTCTTTTATTAACTTCTTGTTACACATTTTTATACAATTCTTTTTTATGATTACTGTTTTTTTTTAACAGATTTGATAAAAAAAATCTCTGGCTTTTCTGATTGTTCTCTGTGGAAGATTATACAAGCTATTCTATCATTGCTAAAGTAGATTGAAAATTCTAATGTATATTTCAAACTAATTAAAACAACTAATTAAAAACAACTCCCAGACTCACTTCTATTATTTACCAAACCTTCAATATGTACAGATTACTAGCATGATAATGTTTGTTGCTGAAACAGTGTAATAAAAAAACAAACTTGCAATAAAACTTCTATTGGCATTTTTATTTATATTTTTTCTTATATTATGTTTTGATATCAGTCACTCATTTTATATTCTTCTCTTGGCCTTTAAAAATTAAATCTTCACTTGACCAGTCACAAAATATTTTACTAGTAGTTTTAATACCAGGAATAGCAGTAATTAATTGCCAGCGAAGGCTCAAACACGTGCAAAGTTTATAGGATATAGGACGATGACATGGTGCACACAGTTGTCCATATTTGGCAATATTATATATAAAGTTTTTGGCATGTGGGGAAGTGTTAGATGCTTCTTACCTTATATGTGTGATAAATACATAGTATATATAATATTTAATATACTATGTATAAATACACAATAAATTGGTTAATGAAGGGCATATAAATATTTGTATTATAAATACTTTAATAAATTTGTTATGATAAACTTTATACATTTGAACATCTAGAATGGTCAAATGCTACTTTCTGTTTTGAATATTGTCTGGATTTAGATCGAAATGGAAAAAAAGGTCTTACTAAATAACATTTGCCTATGAATGTAGGCAAATGAACACTTATCTCTAAGAAAATGGGCTTGCCTAAGTTGTATAAATTATACCGATACTTGGTTTTTGTCCAGCATAAATCTTGCTGCTTATCAAAATTGATTTCATTAAAGATTGTCTATAGGCTGAGCCTGAAGGTGCGTCACCACCTTTTCACAATATATAGTTACAACACATTATCCGTTGTTAATCTGACACTTGTTTGGAGAACCTGAATTACCTTGGCTTCTTAGGTAAGAAAGAGTTTGAATTCAAATTTAGAAATACAAGAGTGAAATAAAATAAAAGATGCTTTTTAAATACATATGCTTTTAAGTTTCTCCAGGTTTCTCAGTTTTATCTGCAGTGTTAGAGCTGCAGTTACTTTTTTGTTTGTTTAGACTGTTCTTGAATTTAGTGTCTATTTGAATTCTTATTAATTCTGTGGCTAACCAAACTCTGAAAGTGTCATTTGAAGTTAAATATTTATGAATTGAATGTATTCAATAATGTTATAGTTAATAACATTGATTTTCTTCTGGTGAAAGTATTAAGTTTAACCAGCGTCTTCTCAGTTAGTGCTCTAATTTAATATTGTGTTTAACAGCAAAATCTAATATTGTTTCTAACACTTTATAAATGTCAGAACCTTTATAAGTATACTGTGTTTTGTGATAGTTTTGGAGACTGTTACAGTGACATTTACTAGTGAACTAAAAATACATGAAAAGTGATACTTTATTTAAATAGTCAGTCGTCAGTCTGTTTTGAATGGTAACGGATCCCATTTTTTAAGTGAAGATTTTTCATTTTTCTAAGTATTTTTATTTAAGAAACTCAGTTTTGGACATTGGTTTAACATTGAGCTTAGAATATATATGTTTATTTTTTCCTCCCTAAATTCACTAAGTTGACAGTACAAGTAATAAAGGTATAAATGAAGAACGGAAGAGGCAGCATAATATCAGACTAGAGAAATGTTAGAAAGCAAATGGATAAATTATAACCAGCCTAGCAGAGCAGAACAGTTTTGGTGGAACATAATATTTGATCATGTTGAGCTACAATTTATTTAATTGTTCTCTACTGTTGAGAAATATATAAAATTTTCAGTGTCTTTCTGTGTAATGATTTGTTATCGTTTACTTAACTGTACATCTATTAATAACCATTTAGGTTCCACAGCTTTTCACTGTTATAAATAGAATTCTAAGTATCAATCTTTAAAAAAAGAATTTGGGATTTTTTTTCTTAGAATTGATACCCCAAAATGACAGAATCAGAGTTTATGCTTTTGATGGGTATTGACCCATGCTGCCGGATTGCTTTCCAAAGACCATTTTCATTATTACCATCAATGTGTGGAATTTATCATTTTAGCACATCCTAGCCAGCATGGCATTTCCCTTAAGATGTTCAATCTAGGGGTGGAACAGGTAGTGTTTGTAGTGAATTTCTTGATAGTGGTGCTGTGGGAGAATGTGCCAAGACACAGAAATGAGTTTTATTCAGTAAAGCCTAGCTGGCTACTTTCGCCACTGCTGCCTTTTGATAAAGACAGGTGCTATGAGTTTGGAGGAAACAATAATTTGTTTACTTGGGATGCTCAAGGAAAAGTTCATGTAGGAAATAGTATTTGAGCTAAATTCTAAGGTAGGAGAAAGATTTATAGAGAGAAAAATATGCATAGACCTATGAAGGTTGTATGAATCTGTTGTCAAATCAGGTTGTCACTATAACTTAAATGGTTAACATAAAGAATTGTGAGGTTATGATAGAAGAGAACCCTAGGGCTGAGAGAAAGTACCCAAGGAAAGACAACTGAGATTGAAATGGTTCAGACATCATTGAAGGTGTGGTTGCAGCCCACTGAGAGTAGAGACATTTGCTGAGGTGCCTGGGCCAAAGCTGATACACTGTCACATGTCAGCAGGTCAGCCAAGACTGGTGGGAGAGCTTGCAGAGGTCAAGGCACTGCTGTAGGTACAAGGGAGCCCTGGAGCACATAGTATTTGTGCTAGGGAAGGCCACAGTAATAAGCCTTGGGGCGCAGGTGAGTTGAGGCTGGTAGGTGAGACCAGAGGGAGTTGGAGCACCACTTCTGGGACTTGCTGGACTTGGAAGTTGGAGAGGCCTCCCTATGGAGCAATCTAGAGCACTACGTGAACAGACTGGGGCAAGGACGTTCCAGGCTTCTGTATTGGACAAAGGTTAGGTGGCTGGCTGACCAGGCATGTGCGTGAGGACTAAGGAGAGGGTTTCGCCAACAGGAACCTAGTCTAAGGCTCCTGGCAGCAATGTACTTACTGCCTGAGTAGAAAGGTGGATGGAGTAAGCCCACAGCAGCTAGCCAGATGCTGGAAAAAGGTAGACCTTGGAGGCACCTCGCACCAGACCAGTGTTTTTCAACCTTGACATTATTGACCTTTGGGGATGGACAATTTGTTGCGGGGGACTGTCCTGTACATTATAGGATGTTTAGCGGTATCCTCCACCTTTAGTCACTCTATGCCAAAGGCTCTTCCAAGTTGTAACAATGAAAAATAGTTCCAGATCCTGCCATGTGTCCTCTGGGGGCAGAATCGTCTCTGGTTGTAAGCTGGTACAACAAAGAAATCTCACAGTGGTGGAGCAGTGGAAGGGAGAAAGTAAAAGCTCCAGAAATCTGCGGAGAAAACTCCTCCTACCAAGTCTGTTCAGTGTCCTGTACTGACAGAGCTTACTAACATCGCGGCAGTTATAAAGGAAAAATATTTCAAAGGCCCAGATCTATTTTCCCAGAGAAGGCTATGGAGGATGAATTTGGAGTGGAGGGGCAATAAACTTATAACTGCATGAAGAGGGAAAGCATTCTGGAAGTAGTTAGTATATGAGCAAAGATACAGGAGAAAAAAGCGTAGGGACACTGAGGCAATGAGAAGGCAGGACAGACTCGGTGCAAGGTCAGTGTAAAGTGGTAAGAGGAGGAAAGGCTAGAAGGGTTCTTCGAGTCTTGACTCTGGGATTTGAGTGAGGGGAAGGTAGTGAAAGAGGAAAATAGACCAGTGAGGGTTTGAGATTTGGTGCTGTCAGTAGACAGTGAAGGCTGAGGCAGAGATGGAGGAGTGATAGAAATAATTTGGACCAACATTTTTGCACATACTTAGATTATTCTGAAAATTGTTCTTGATGTTATCTCATATACTGATTTTATTCCATCTACCCATTTCATAATTTATTTAATAATAATATAGTAATTTCATAATACATAAAAATACACTTATAGAACTTAACGACAGGAGAAGAGTAAAAAAGAAGGGAATAAGAGACCGTGCGGAGTTGACTGTCCCTCTTACTGTTCTGCTGGGGAGAAGGCAGGGACATAACCTCTGCACTTTTTTCACCAGTCTTCACCAAGGGAAGGAAGAGAGAACTGTCAGTGGTTCTGCACAGAGTTGAAAGAGAATTGCAGCAGAGGGAAAGTATAAGTTATATTAATGCGTGGTCACTGTCGATGTAGACATGAGAGGACAACTATGGGAAAGGTTCATCTGATTCGATTCAAACCCCGTCTATAGTGTTATTTGGCCAAAAATGTGTGTCCTAGTTTCTAACTCCTCTTGTGGTTTGTTTTAATTTGTCTTTCAACCTCTCATCCAGAATAGCTGAATAGTGTTATATCTGCCATATATCTCTGTGGCATTTCCTTCAAGGTACATTGAAATTTGCTCTTTTTTATTGTCTTTTGGCTCATGGTTTTACTTTTTTTTTTTTAATTGGGGATTCATTGAGGGTACAAGAAACCAGGTTACACTGATTTCATCTGTTAGGTAAAGTCTCTCATCATGGTTTTACATTTTACTGACTCTTCATACTGATTTTCTTCCCTTACTTAGAAATGGACTCAAAACTCAAAGAAGACATTCCGGTGCAGGAGGAATTTGTTTTTTGTGGTGGAGTTGAAACGCAGGTTCTAAAATGTGGGCCGTGGACTGACTTCTTTAAAGACCAAAGTGCCAAAAGACCCAAACTGCTCATTTTTATTATTCCTGGTAAGTATGAAGGTCTGTGTGAGGAGACCTTACACACATACTCATACCTTTGTCTGATTGTAAAACTCCTATTATGGGTTAATTATACAGAATTTGGTAAATATGGAAAACCTAATGAAAGGAAATAAAAGATCACTTGACCCATTGATAACAACCACCTTTAATATTTTGATGGCTTGACTTTGTTTTTCTTCTATGCGTTTATATTATGTATATTTTGTTGCTGTTCCACATATGTGTGTATATACCACAATTGGAAGTATACCTTGTAGATAGTTTTGTAATGTGCTTTTTAAGAAAATTCTTACTATTTAGCAATCTATCAAGGTTTTTGACAGTTTCCTAAACTGTTTTTCTGCCTTATTTCAAGATGATTAATGTTTATTTAAGAGAGTTTATTCTGAGATTTGGCAATGGGGTCACTTGGAACTTTTGCTAGATCACTGTCCGCAGAATACTGGGGTAGATGCTTCTTTGACTACAAGTATTCAAAGTACTTTTTAAATTGTAATTTTGAACATATATGTTTATAATCCATTTGGGGTTCTTATTCTGTGAACTCACAGTTTGAAACCCTTGCCTGTTTTTCAGTTGTATTATCAATGTTTTTCTTAATGATTTATAAAAACTTTTTAAAGTAAAATTGTTTTGTCTGTCATATATGGCAAGAATCTTTCCTAATTTGTTTTTTGACATCATTTACAATGTCCATTTGGTTGTACAGAAAGTGTCATGGTTATGTGGCCAAAATAATCAGTCTGTTCCTTTAAGACTTCTAGGTGTTATGATTTTCTTAGAAAGGCCTTCTCTACTCCACGATTATAAAATACAGTAGAACCTCCATAGTTAACCACCTCCCCACATTGACCACCTCTTTAAGTTGACCTAGTTTCATAGACTAGACATGCATCCCATGTACTCAATGGAAGTTCCTTATGGTAAGGAACCTCCATATGTTGACCAGTTTGTTATAGATCCTTGGGTGGTCAACTTACAAAGATTCTACTGTAATCTTTTCTTTTTTCTGTCTTGTCTTCTAGTGATTTTTATTTTCATTTGTAATCTTTAAGTTTAAAATATCTAGAAGTAAGGTCAGGAACTGAGGAAGGGATCTAATTTCTTCTCCCTCTCTTTACATGGATTACTGCCTAACCCATAATTACTTGTTTATAATCTGTCTTTTCCCTGCTGACTTGTAGTGTTTTTCTAAAATGCTGAGCGTCTCTTCCTGTATTCTTTGTGTCTTCCTGTGTTCTTCATGTTTTTGATTGATTGATTAATTGATTGAGACACTATCTCATCTGTCCCTAAGTCAGGGTTACACTGGCATGAACATAGTTCACTATAGCCTTGAACTTCTAGGCATAGGCAATCCTCCTGTCTCAGCCTAGTGGTGGGTGGGCCTCTAGGTGCACATAACCGTGCCTGGCTAGTTTTTTAATTTTTTTTGTGTGTGTGTGGAGGTGGGGTCTCTCTGTGTTGCCCAGGCTGGTCTTGAATTCTTGGCTTCAAATGATTCTTCTGACTCTGCCTTCCAAAGTATTAGGATTATAGATATGAGCCACTGGACCTGGTTGATGTTTATTAAAAGATACAGTTTTATGATATTTTAGAACCTGCAGTGGCTCATTTTCCAGAATATTTTTGGCCTCTCTTCTTTTGCTTTCATGGTATTTTTTTTTTTATTTTGCTTCATTAGGAGAAAATAAAAGAAAGATTATATGATGTTTAAAGTCAATTTTTCTAGTTCCAACTAATATTCTCAGAGGAGGCAAACACTTTGAATAGTGGGTTATTCCTCTGACATTTAGTCCACATCTCTTTTTCTTTTCTTTTCTTTTTTTTTTTGTAGAGACACAGTCTCACTTTATTGCCCTCAGTAGAATGCTGTGGCGTCACACAGCTCACAGCAACCTCCGACTCCTGAGCTTAGGCGATTCTCTTGCCTCAGCCTCCTAATAGCTGGGACCACAGGTGCCTGCCACAACGCCTGGCTATTTTTTTTGTTGTTGCAGTTTGGCCAGGGCTGGGTTTGAACCTGCCACCCTCAGTATATGGGGCCGGCGCCCTACTCACTGAGCCACAGGTGCCACCCTTTAGTCCACATTTCTAAATGAAACACTTATATTGATCTTTCTTGAATTTTCAATATTAGACATTTATCTATTGATTTCCTCCATGAAAGAAAAGGATTAGCTTTCTTAGACATTCCCTTCTCAATGAACAAGCAGGCACCCTTCCTTCTAATCTTCCTAGTGTATATAGATTATACTAGAGTTTTTGAATAGTTAGATCACTATTCATTGATTTTGTTATTATGACATTATCTTATATTACATTATAGCCAAGCCTATTGGGAATTAGGCTTACATTTTCTTTCTTGTACATTTTTGTTTGCTTTCCTTGGGTTAAAGTTAATTACCGGTTTGGGTACTTTTTTTGCTTAGTTTTCTCATTTATCCTGGAACTGTTCTCTAAAAGTGAAAAAAGAAAAATCCTCTCAATGCATTTGAATAATCAGTTTCTTTTTGTCTTGGAGCTCTCCCTCCAGATGACACTGGTCTTGGGCGATAGCCTGGACTGCTCTCCAGGCCTGCTCATAGCTGCCATCCTGGGGATTCCTGTCACTTTCTTCTTGATCCTGTGTCTTCCTCTTTCTTAATTTATTCCCTTGTTTTTGGTGGAGTACACCTAATAGTCTCCTGAGAAGAGGTACAAGAGAAGTAATCTTTTAAAGATACAGCATGTTAAAAAATGTCTTATTAGACTTTTAGGTTAGAAACAATTTTTTCTTATAATTTGTAGAGCATTAATCATTGTTTTCAAGGTTCAGAGCTGCTTATGAGAAGCCTTGGTATCATTCTGATTTTTGATATTTTGTAACTCAAGTTTCTTCTACACCCCTTTGCAATCCTTTAGAACCCTTTTCTTTGTTCTGTGATTCTAAAATTTTACAGTGAAGCACCTTAGTGTGCGTGTTTTTTTTCATACATTGTACTTGGGGTTTGGTGGACCCTTTTAAACCAGAAAATCAGGTACTTCAATTCTAAGAGCTATTTTTTTCCCTCTTTTCTATTTTTATAGTCTGCTGTTTAATGGATGCAGTGTCATTTTCTTTGGCTTCTTGTATTTGTAAGAGTTTTCCTTGTGTTCCTTTTTCTGTTGGTTTGCAATAGTGTTCATTTTTCCTCAAATGTCTGGTAATCCTTCATTATCTAATCATTTTAAGGAAGACACAACAGACTGAAAGCTTTGTATTCAGGAGTGGGGCTTGTCCATAGGCGTGCCTAGAGTGATCAGCCATTTTGTTTTGCTTGGACTACAGGAACTTTTAAGACATGTGACTTTCTGTACTAAAACTGTGGCAGTCCTGGGCAAAACAAGGTGGTTAGTCATCCTAGCTGAATCCCATCCTAAGGTGATTGGATAGGAATCCATCATTTCATTGGGGAATTTCCAGCTTTCAATATCTGAAGCTCTTTCTTGGATTGTTCAGTTTTCCCAGGGAGGAATCTTCCAATCTATTGTTGAAAATTAGAAGTCCGTCTGTAAATGTTCACAGCAGAACCAGGAGAGAGGGAGTTTCAGTATTTAGTTACACTTAATCTAGTGTAACTCTTCTCAATGTGGTACTTCTATTCTTAGTTGGACTAAAATTCCTACTGCAGAATCTCTCTTTGTTTTAACCTTTACTGGGAATGAACCTCAAATCTTCTGCCAGTATATAACAGTCTTTCTTGAAATCAATCTGGCAGCATCTATTAAAATTAAAAATACATGTAATCTGCCAATACTAAGGAGAGTTTGAAATTGTAGGTGTGTCAAAAGGAGATTTGGAAGCCACTGGATAAATAGGACAGAAAAAGTAAGTAGAAAGATTATCTTGGCCTAGAAAAGGGATATGCCTTTGAGATTAGGAAGAAGAAGGTGAAGTTGTTTACTAAAACAGAGACAGGTGAAGGCATTTCAGAGGGGAGTGAAGTAGTTCCTGCCTCCTGACTTTTGCTTTCTCTGTTAAGAGTTGAGGTCATTTGTTGAGAGTGAGGACGCTGAAGGGTGCTTCGTGGCCTTGAGGAAAGTGGTCAGCATTTAGAGTAGTAGACATACAGGATTAAAAAAAAAATTGTCCACCAAAAACAAGTAGATGCATTTTAGGGAAGCTCTGTAATTGACTAGCAAGTTTATTGGGGTGATGTCTAAAAGAGCAGATACTTGAAATGGAAAAGGCCTATCAGAATTAGGATGCTTTGAATGTTAACCGTTTCTGGTTATTGAAAAAATATAGGCCTATAGTTCTGAAAGTTGGTGTCAGGACCAGGAATATCATCTAAAACTTTAGTTAGAAATGCAAGTTCTTGGGCCTTATCTCTGACCTTCTGAACCAGAAAGTCAGGGAGTTGGGCAAGCAGTGTTTTAATAAGTTCTCCAGGGCGTATGATAGTCACATCTAATCTAGGGTGTTGCCATCAGGAATTAGTTGCTTAAGTTTAACATAGGTGAAGTTCTTTAGATTTGGTCACAGCAATGAATTGTGGAATAAAGGTGTTGGCTTCATAACTCCAACTGGATTTTGAAATCTCCTAAGACGTGGTGTGGCAAGTGCAACTGTCACTTAAGAGTCAGAGTTTTCAGGGACTGTAGAGCGACTAAAAAATTGATAGGAGTAGAGGTTTGAGTCTCAAAAGGAGGAGAGGTAAAATAGTAAGAAGAGAACCTCTATTTCTCCACTTAGAGGTTTTCATTTACTCACTCTTTGCCTAGCTACTACAAATACTTCGTTGCAAAATCTTTGCTCTCATTGAGTATACGAGGTGTTAAAGAAGAGTGAGTGACCTCTACTACAGAGGCTTGAAAGGACAGGAGTCCCTGGCAGGGGAGAGCCATATTTTAGATATGATGAGGAGATAGAGGCACTATGGATGGAGGAAACATTCATTTTATAATACCATTGGGTATAGTGCTGTGACATTTTCAGAACGTGTTTCATCCCTTAGTTCTTTAATGTGTGCCCTTCTGTTCTCATTGCTGCACTTGGCTCTTCTCTTTAAATTCCTGAGATTGGCTCGGTGCCTGTGGCTCAGCAGGCTAAGGCGCCAGCCATGTACACCTGAGCTGGTGGGTTCGAATCCAGACCGGGCCTGCCAACAATGATGGCTGCAACCAAAAATGGTCAGGTGTTGTGGCGGGCACCTGTAGTCCCAGCTATTTGGGAGGCGGAGGCAGGAGACTGGCTTGAGCCCAGAAAATAGAGGTTGCTGTGAGCAGTGATGCTACAGCAGTCTATCCAGGGTGACAGCTTGAGGCTCTGTCTCAAAAAAAATAAAAAATAAAAAATTCCTGAGATCTGTAGTCTGGTGCCACTCATTAGTTTTGGAATGCAGAATTGCATTTGGGGGGCCAAGTCAATTTATACTATTGGGTAAAATAAGATGACATTATTTTATTTATTTATTTATTTTTGACTGGGGCTGGATTTGAACCCGCCACCTCTGGCATATGGGGCAGGCGCCCTACTCCTTTGAGCCACAGGCACCGCTTAGGATGTCGGTATTTTAAGGATTACTAAACCAGCGGAGGGGGAGGACATATGACAGAAGGAGGGAAGTCATGAGACGGGATCTCACCTAATGTGCACATTGTGAGGGTGTAGCTCTTCTACAAATGGACCTTTACCCTGGAAGTGAGAACAATGTAACCTAAATATCGTATCCTATATTAATTTGAATAAAGTTTAAAAAACAAAACAAAACAAAAAAAGATTAGTAAGTCATTATATACACCATGTTATGCCCATCTCTGATAAAGGGACATACATTTCATGTAAAATTATTCTGCCAGCTCGGCGCCTGTAGCTCAACAGGCTAAGGCACCAGCCACATACACCTGAGCTGGCGGGTTCAAATCCAGCCTGGGCCCACCAAACAATGACGTCTACAACCAAAAAAATGGCCGGGCGTTGTGGCAGGCACCTGTATTCCCAGCTACTTGGGAGCGGAGGCAGGAGACTCGCTTGAGCCTAGGAATTGGAAGTTGCTGTGAGCTGTGATGCCACGGCACTGTATCCAGGGTGATAGCTTGAGGCTCTGTCTCAAAAAATAAAAATAAATAAATAAAATCATTCTGCTTTTACAGCTATCAAAAGTAATTCTATACTTTTAGGTTAGTAATGATAATGAAGAGTGATTTAGCAAATTTCACAGTTTAGAGAATTGTTTATTTAGCATCATCTTTCCCCAGTGAACCTTTAATCTAGAATTTCTGTTAAGTAACATTGTCCTTGGTTTTTCTTTAACTAGTGAAATGAGGAAACGGAGGCAATTTGAGGATTTACTGTGGAACATACTGAATTATTGTAATTCTCAGATGGTCATGGGGGATACCATAATAATGTGAGTTACTTGTGCTGTGAGAATTGTGATAGGAGATCAAGTGGACAAGTTTCCGTGGATGAACCCAAAGTTCTGCCCACATGAGAACCTACTATTTAGCTGCTGTGCCATATTCACTTGATATGTGGTGGGTTTTGTCCCCTAAAGTATAACATTAACTGGAAGGTGTAAGTCTACAATTACAGTGTTGACTACTTAGAGTTTATTGGCAGTCAGAGCCTAGAGATAATCACCATAGCCTCTCTTATACTTTGTTTAGGCATTTGAGTATTATGTGTTTGTTCAGATTTTGATATAAACCTGTATAAAATGTTTTATTTACATGTCTATGTTGGAATGTTTCTCAGCATCCTGACACCTAGAGATCAATTTCAACCTCTCCCTGTCTTTCTCTCTCTCTGTACATGTGTGTGTTTATCTATATCTATTCTTTATCTTGTTTAGTTGCATAAGCATGGTCCTTTCGATTTTCTTTGTGGTTTCTGAAATAAGAAGTTTAGTTCATGGTTTATAAAGTTTAATATAAGCCATAACATTAAAGTGGTGAAGTATGAAGTCCTGTATACAGTGATATTTAAGTATTTGCATTGCATTTACCAATTCTGTCTCTAATAAACATAGAGTTTCATGTTACCAGCCAAGCATTCAGTTTGTATGTGAGTTCCATGTGCTCAGCCTCCTGCTGCTATTGCCACTGGTTACAGAGAACTATAAATAAACAAGCAATGGCTACTGTTAAAGAAATTAAACTTAAGTTTGGTTAAGAAGACTTCCCTAATGAGAAATAATTTAAGTATAATGATGTCGGCTGGGCTTGATGGTTCATACCTGTAATCCTAGCACTTTGGGTGGCTGAGATGGGATGATCATTTTAGGTCAAGAACTCAAGACTATCCTGAGCAAGAGTGAGACCCCATCTCTACCAAAAATGGAAATGTTAGCTGGGCATGGTGCATACTTGTAGTCTCAGATTCTTGGGAACCTGACTCAGGAGAATTACTTGAGCCCAGGAGTTTGAGGTTGCAATGAGCTAGGATGACACCACTGCACTCTACCTGGGGCAGTAAGTAAGACACTGTCTCAAAAAAAAAAAAAAAAAAGGAAGAAAGAAAAATGATATCATCTATGTTATGTTTCTCTGCTTACAATACGATGATATAAGAAATTATAGAACTGGGAGATAGATAATGTGACGTTGCAATAAGCATGATGGAATTTTTAGCAGCGGCCCAAGGGGAAGAGAAAATTAACACCTTAATTATGAATACCCAAAGCTAGCCTGTATTTTATATTGTATTCCCCAGGTCTCCAGGGGAGTAGATGCTGTAATTTCCACAGATATAAAAGGGGATAAAGGAACTGGAGAGATACTCACTGTTTGGATAGCTGTATACCTATGTGATCTCACTTGCACGTAGCCTCAGTTTCAACTATATGCTGGTTCTTCCTTACTCTGTATATATAACTCTGCAAGTTGACCACCCAAGGGACTGGAACAAAGTGGTCAACATAAGGAACTAGGCCTTCTGTACTGATATGTACATGTGGTGCATGTCCAGTCTATGCAAATTAGGTCATTTAAGGAGATGGTCAATCCAGAGAGGGGGTCAACGCTGAAGGTTTTACTCTATATATTTTTAATTGACAAATAAAAATTATATATTCAATATGATATTTTGATATGCCTTTTTCTTACAAGAACACTTAAAATCTGTTCTCTCAGCTATTTTCAGGAGTCTAATAACATTGTTATTAACTACAGCCTCCATGATATATAATAGATCTCTTGAATTTATTCTTCCTAACTGAAATTTTATATTCTTTGACTTATATCTCCCCAGTGTCTTCACCTCTAGCTCATGATAAACACTGTTCTACTCTCTATGTCTATGAGCTCGGCGTATTTTATTTTATTTTTAAATGGAATCCTTATTGCACAGTTTGACATATTTCATATTCCATATATAAGTGAGATCATGGAACAGTTGTCTTTCTGTTCCTGCATTATTACACTTAACATAACATGCTCCAGATTTATTCATGTTGTTGCAAATGGCAGAATTTCCTTCTTTTTTAAGTTTGAATAGCATTCCATTGGGTAGATAGAACACATTTTCTTTATCCATTCTCCCATTAATGGATACTTAGTTTGTTTCCATGTCTTGGCTATTGTGAATAATGCTGTAATGCATGTGGGAATACAGATTTCTCTTCAAGGTACTGATTATGGCTTTTTTTAGATATATACTCAGAAGTGGAATTACTGGATCACTTGGTAGTTCTATTTTTAATTTTTTAAGAAACATCTATATGCTTTTCTGTAATGTTTGCACCAATACACATTTCTACCAACAGTGTACAAGAGTTTCCTTTTCTCTACGTCTTCACCAAGGTTTGTTATCTCTTAACTTTTTTTCCTTTTTCCTTTTTTTCCTTTTTTTGAGATAGATAGCTCTGCTCCCCTCACCCCTGGCTAGAGTATAGTGGCGTTATTATTGCCTGCTAATTTCTTCTATTTTTTATAGAGATGCGCCTCACTCTTGCTCAGGCTGGTCTTGAACTCCTAGCCTCAAGCACTCTTCTCACCTGGCCTCTCAAAGTGCTAAGATTATAGGATTGAGCCCACCACATATGGCCTGACTTTTTGATAACAGCTATTCTAACAGGTGTGAGATACTCACTGTGGATTTCATTTATCTTTGCCTGATGACTAGTGATGTTGACTATATTTTTCATATGCCTATTGCCCATTTGTGTGTCTTCTTCTAAGAAATGTCTATTTGGGTACTTTGTTTAATTTTTAACTGGGTTATTTGTTTTCTTGATATTGAATTGCATATATTTATGTATTTTGGATATTAACCCATTATGAGATAAAGGGTATAATATCCATATAGTTATAAAAAAGATAAAAGAAAAGAAAGAAGAAACACTTTGTGTTGATATGGAACCATCTTCAACTTATATCAAGAGAAGAAAAGGGGCAGTATGATATGTATCACTATCTGTCATTTGTATAAAAAATAAGAAAAAGTATGTACATAAAATATCTGAAAGAGCACACAATAAAATGATAACATTGGTTTTTATAGAACTCTATTGGAGCCAAGCAGCAGCTGCCCTCTAAAGACAGGGGCCTAGATTTTTATGTTGGTACCATACTACCACTTCTGCCTCCCCTCATTAATACTTCTCTGGCCCCTAGAGGCGTTTGGGGGAAAAATTAACTTCTTTCGGTGGAAATGAATATTTATTTGGAATGAAAAAGTAAACCCTAAGGAGATACAAATTACAGATATGACAAAGTCCTAGGAACATTGCAAAATCCAGAAAACAACAGATTTTAAATTATTTACCTGCCTGACAGCTTTGTTTCCTACATTTATTGGCTGCCTTCTCTGTGTATTTTATTTTGACAATGCCGTTTCAAATGATGATGGTTTCATAATATTTTCTATGGAGAGACTACAAAGATATTCAGTCTACTTTTTAGCATATTTGAGGGAATGATTTTCTTAATATCAATATGTAGGTTACATAAAATATACAAGTTCACACATAGATATACAGGGTAGCCATAAAGTTCATGTGCAATTTAAAATAAGTGTGTCATTTATTGATATGAGAGAATTGCTGGCTCCATACAATAAGTTAGAAAATATTCCTGCCTCTTCTGTTTTCTAGAAGAGTTTGTATAGATTCGGTATCATTTCTTTCTTAATGTTTGTTTTGGTAGACTTCACCAACGAAGCCATAGGGCCTGAATTTCCTTTGTGGAAAGGTTTTTAACTTATATTTCAATTAATTTAATAAATACAGGGCCATTCAGATTATCTATTTCTTCCTGAGTAAGCTTTGGTAGTTTGCATCTTTCTAGAAACCTGTCCATCTCATCTAAGTTTCCAAATTTATTGCTAAAATATTTTCATAAGATTTCCTAGTAATTTTAATATAGAAACAATGTTTTTAAAATTTAAATCTGATCATGCCTTCCCCTTGCTTAATCTTTTCTAACTTTACTTCAGTTCAGAGTCATATTTCCTATATTCGTGCACATGGTGCTCATGATTGCCTTTCTCCTCCCGTCTAAACTCATATTGTACAAGAGTCTTTGTCTCTCACTGTGCACTATATTTTAGATGTCCAAGAATTGTGGACGATCTTCTGTGTTTTCAAGAGCCAAGCTCTCTATATCTTGAGGGCCGTTACATTTGTTCTTCTTCCTTCCTAGTATTTATTCTCTTCCTTCAACTTTTCACAAGGTTTCTTGTCTTTTGAGTCTCAGCTAATGCCACCTCCGCAGACCTTTTCTTTAGGCCACCCTAATCTCTAACCTTCTCTATCTCATGACCCTTTGTTAGAGTCATCACACTTTTTAATTATCTCACTTAATTAGTTGTATGTGAATATTCTGTGAATAGTATGTAAATTATGAAAGGACTGTCACGTGACGTATGCCTAACATAGTGACTTTGATACAGTAAAGTGCTCAAAAAATAATTGGTGGCTAGGAGAAGATGCAAAAGAATCTATTATACCGAATAGAATGAATGAACATGAAATAGTTGGCATCATTATTTACCTGAGGATGATAAAATAGTGACTCAATAAGCTTAAGGGAAAGAACTCAGGCTTAAACAGAGATAGGAAGGAAAATTTATGTTACAGCAGTTCTGTTATCTAGTTCTCATTAGTTTTTATGTATCCTATCATGGTAACTCATGAATCTCAATCATGTAATTATCTCTGGCATCTCCTTGATGTTAAGCCAATTTTTAATTACTCTAATAATTATTGTAATCATAGCTACCATTTATTCAGCTCCTACCATATGCCAAATAGTGTGTAAATGGTTGTACATTCATCCCTAAAGATAATGCCAACCGTTTTATATAGCTGTTGTAACATTAATTAAAACAAGGGCTACAAAATAACATACATTAGATCACCGATTTTTTTTTTTTTCGGTTTTAGGCCAGGGCTGGATTTGAACTCACCACCTCTGGCATATGGGGCTGGCACCCTACTCCTTTCAGTCACAGGTGCCGCCCAGATCACCGATTTTTTAAAATTCAGTATTATTATTTTCTTTTGTATATTCTTTCAGTCATCAAATATGTATTGAGCACTTATAGCATCTTGTGACCTTGGGCAAGATATTTAACCTCTCTGTACCTCAGTTTCCTCATCCATAAAATGAAAATAATAATAGCACTACTTATATCAGGGTTAGATGAATTATTTGCATAAAACACTTAAATACTGCCTAGCATGTGATAAGTTGTAATACCTAAAAATGTTAGCTATTATTATTTTCTTCCAATGAAGAAGTCTATAGATTTCCTTACTGAACAACAGAAAACATTTGGATATATGACATAACACATTTCTAGAAAGTTATAGTAATGTAAAAAGTAGCAAATCTTTCTAAAATAATCTGTTAATGAGGCAGAATTTCAAATGGAATCCCAGAGAGATTTTTAAAAATTGAAACTACTGAAAATAATCCGAAAGTTTATGAGACCAGCCTAAGAAATTGAGAAAAAAGAAAATAAAGAGACGGGATTAGCCCTACCAGTTACTGAAACATTAAAACAAAAATGTAGTAATTAAGACAGTATGGTACTGGCAGAGGAGAAAAGGAAAAATAAACAATTATTTGGAATCAGAATTAGCAAGCTAATGTAAAAATTTAGTATTGGATCAGAAGACATTTCAAGTCAGTGCAGAAAGAATGGATTATATAATAAATGGTCTTGGGACGCTTGGTTAGTCATTTGGAAAGAAGTTGGATTGCTATTTTGTTCTTTGTACCAAAAAATATTCCAAACTTATTGAAGATTTAAATTTAAAAGACGTGAAACAATGTCCTCCATAGCCACCACAGATGCCATCAAAGTTGGCATCGAGTTGCCTCCTTTGCTGGAATGTCACTACTCACTTCTTTCTCCCTTATCTTCACGGTGGCCAGTAAACTGACCAAAGAGCATATTACACTCGTGTTTGAGTTACTTATCACCCTAATTGGCAAAGATGGCAATAGCACCATCACAGAAAGGAATTTGGAACTTGGATCACTAGGGTAGAACATAATAGATGCAGAATAACAATATGGATGATAAAGTATTATACACACATATTATTATTATGGCTAGATATTATTGTATGTATTTGAGTTGATAACATTTATACAGTAATACTGTGCTTCAGACAGTGTTGAGTTGCTGTTCATAGTTCAGTTCACTTAGTCTTCACATGAGGTAATACGATAATTATCCCCATTTTATGTATGAGGAGCTCTAGACACAGAAGTTAAATAACTTGTCAAATCTCATGTAGTCTTTTTTGGTTGGTTTTTAAAAATTTTTTTAATTTTTACATATATATGTGTTTATTAGGTTTCCACTTTTTGCCTTCACAGAATTTAAAAGGCGTAAAATTTAATAATAACAATGTTTAAGATAAGGACTAGAAACAAAAACCATGTAAAGAATGAACGAAGATAAATACATTCAGAAAAGAAAACAGACGATTACTGCATCGAAATATTAAGCAATATTAATAATAATAATAATGCCAAGAAAGTAACGTTCACATTGTCAAATAAGAGTATGTCTGTTATAGAATGCTTTGACTCTGAGGCTCAGTATGAAGTCAAAGTAAAAGACAGTTTCAAAAAACAGATCATGCCAAATCTTATAGACAATAGAAAAAGAAGAAATATTTCAAAATCATTCTACTTGATCTGGATACTTGATCTCTATTTTTTGAGACTTTGAAAAAAAAAAAAAAAAAAGTTAACTGATGACTTCATACTGAGCCTCAAAGTAAAAACATTGTATAATAGACATACTCTTATTTGACAATGTGAACATTACTTTCTTGGCATTATTATTATTATTAATATTGCTT
>CAUYON010191677.1:0-53216 GCA_963573935.1 Arctocebus calabarensis
CCTGTAGTCCCAGCTACTCGGGAGGCTGAGGCAAGAGAATCGCTTAAGCCCAAGAGCTGGAGGTTGCTGTGAGCAGAGTGACGCCACGGCACTCTACCCAGGGCGATAAAGTGAGACTCTGTCTCTACAAAAAAAAAAAAAAGGATCTGGAGGGCGGTGCCTGTGGCTCCAGGATTAGGGTGCCCGCCCCTTATACTGAGGGTGGAGGGTTCAAACCCGGACCCAGCCAAAAAATAATAATTAATATTAATAAAATAAAAATAAGTTTAAAAAAAAGGATCTGGAAATCAGAAAAGTTTGAGACAGAGAAATAAATACATTTGGGAGTCACTGACAGTCCATGATGGTCTGGGATAAACTTGCCTAAAGAAAGCACACAGCAAAATGTGCTGGGCCTAAAACTGAGCCCTGAAGATTCCATGCCGGCAATCAGGCAGAGCGTCATGCGCCTGAAACAGAGGCTCAGAAGGAGCAGCCAGAGACACCGGAGGAAAACCAGGATCCGGTTGTGTGTAGAAACCACACCCTACACATGAGGGTGAGAATTTCCCCTGTTGATCATCTGGCGAAGGGGGGAGGCAGGGCTGGGGAGAGGAAAGAAAGGCTCTCCCCTCCGAACCCCCTTGCCAGAGCTGGAGGCCCACACGGCCTGGACCAGCAGTGGGGATGCTGCCAAGTGGCCAAGAACTGCAAGTTGCCAGAAGCCCAAAGGGTGTCTAGTAACACACAGAACGAGGAGAAGTGAAACGTCAGGTTTTCCTGCATCCTAACTCCATTGTGTTTAAAGTCAGGGGTTAAACGATCTGGCCTGATCTGCTCTGCGCTTTGGGGAACTAAGACGGGAACCCATTTCACATGGGGAAATACCTGGAGAGACCAACCTTGGATGGCAAGAGACCTCCCAAGAAGCCAAAAGCAACAGAAAGGAATAGAATGACTAGCTAAAGGACATAGTATGAGGGAAACAAAGCACTCCAGGGATAGAACAACAGGGAGAAAAAAGTTAGACTCAGGATGGAGGCACCCAACCTCGTCAGGTGCAATTCTAGGTGACTTTATAACTTAAACGAGGAATTAAACCCATTTCTATCAGGCTTGACATTGATACAAAAACACCCTCATCTCAGGAAAATAAATAGCAAATGCATTGAAGAAACATATTCTGGCATAAAAACAAAGACTTTTATTCTAGCTGTCGAGGGCTATCTGACTAAAAGATATTTTTAGTCAATGATTCTTTACATTAAAATCAACCAGAGAGGATTAAGTTTGAACGAACTTAATGAGTTTTGTTCAGGATATCCAGTTTATCTTGGCTCTGTTGAATATAGTCATATCTTATTTCCTTCCATAAAGAACTTGGGGTGGCTGGTAACTTGTAAACTTTCTGGAAAACTTTTTGTCTTGTCAGTGATTTGAACCAAATTAAAAACAAAACAAAGGAAAAAAAAACCTTTTCACTACTGTCCACAAGGTGGTGCTATGAGAGTGTTTTTTTTTTTCAATCTTATTACCAAATGGAATTATCAAAGTAAATGTGGGCAGTTTAATTGCACACGCACGCACACCTTGAACATTTATAAAATTGACGTAATGGATATTTAATCTACGTGATACTTTGGATTGGCGTCACTGTGCATGGTGGGTGAGTCTGCTCTGGCACAGCAGTCATCCCCTCCCCCACTCCAGGGGGGCAGCATCGTAAATGTGAGCTTCTAAGGAGCTCCATCTGCACTGGGGCCCCCCTGATGCAGCCACCACTGTCTCTCGCCTGGACTGCTGTAGCTGTCCAGATGTTCTCGCCTTTTCGATTGTCTCCTTCCAATAGTTTTAACACAGCAATCAGTTATTGCTGATTATTTAAAATTTCAAGTCTGATTAGAGTAATTCATCCAATGGTCCTATCTATGCACTTAGAACAAAATGCCAAATTCTTCACATGCTCAACAAGAGCCAGTAGGATCCGCTCTGGCTTCATCACCTCGAACCAAACTCAACTGAGCCCACTTTTCTTCTCACCGCCGTGCTCCACCCAAGCCAGCCTTGTCCCCATCTCAAACTTTTTTCCTGTTCTTCCCACTGCCCACAGTGATGTTCACGCCTATCTGTTTCTCCAGTGGGGACATCTCTGCACCATCCCCCATCTAAATTAGCTCTCCTGGTACATTTCTCTCAGCACCTTGCTTTTTTCCTTTGTTATCATCTATGGTGGTTTATAATTATATACTCATTTGTATACTTAGGTGGTAAGTACCTAACTACCCACAAAACCAGTGGTTTTCAAACTTTTTATAGTTACGTAGTTAAGAATTATCAAGGACCTCAAAGAGCTTTTATCTGAGCTATAGCTATCAATATGTAATCCTATTAGAAATTAAAACTGAAAAAATTTATTTATAAACTCCTTTAAAATAATGAAACCTATTATATGTATATTAACCTAAAATAGTATTTTATGAAAAACTATGATTTTTTTCAAAAGAAAAAGATTTGTGGAAAGAGTGGCATTATTTTACATTTCATTGAATCTGTTTAGTGGCCAGCTTAATATGAGATTGCTGTATTCTCATATCTCTTCGTTCAGTCTCTTGGGATATGGTGTTTAGGTAGAAACACGTGAAGAAAAATTTGCTTTGCATAGATATTAAGTTGAAAAAAGGGAGGAGGAATTTAATAGCTTTGAGGCTATTCTCTCTTTAAAACTACACGGAAACGCCACAAGTGTTATCTCTTCAGGGTTAATTGCAATGTGGAAATTAAAACAATATCAAGGAACTTTTCAAATCTGTTCCATTAAAATTCATTGCTGTATCAGGCAGCGCCTGTGGCTCAAAGGAGTAGGGTGCCGGCCCCATATATCAGAGGTGGCGGGTTCAAACCTGTCCTCAGCCAAAAACTGCAAAAAAAAAAAAAAATAATAAAAATTCATTGCTGTACTTTGTACTTTGATGAATCTTTCTCATGCCTTGGTCATACTGGTTCATTGAATGATAAAGATCATTAAATGTTGCCATATTTATAAACCAACATTTAAAAAACTCACATTAGTTACTATCACCAATGTCATCAGAAAAATCTCAAGAAGTATTAAAAAGCTATCATGAAAGTACATTACAGGACATGTAAATCAGATAAATAGACTCTGTTCTAGAAAAAAATCACATTCAAGTGTTTCTTCTTGCTGTTCCTCAGTTATCTCACTCCATGGTTTATAAATTTTTAGGAGAAAAATCTGGTTTTCACCAGATTTTCATGAAATTCATGAAATTTTACATGGAATTCCAACTTGCAAAACAAACGCAAATCTGACGTGGATAAGACAAAGGGGCCATCACAAAAATAGAAAAACAAATATCCAATGTACTCAATACTAATATGAAGCCACTAGACAATCTATTTCATGACCACATAGGAGAAAAACTCATTTCAATTCAATTTGGGTCCTGTGGGGTTGCGGATGGGGGGAGGGGAGGGTTTGGGGTGCCCACTGAATGGACACAAAGCAGGGATGTATGGCACATCCTCTGGGTTCAGGACATGGCTACTATAGGGATTCTAGGAGAAAAACTCGTTTCAGTTCAAGTTGGGGGGAGGGGGAAGGGGTAGGGGGTTGAGGAGGAGTTTGGGGTGTTCACACTGAATGCGCACAATGTAGAAATGTATGGCACACCTTTTGGGTGCAGGACACAGCTACAAGAGGGACTCTACCTAAATAAATTCAAATACTGTGATGTGATTGTTTGTACCCTCATATTAACCTGAAATAAAATAAATAAATAATAAATTTAAAATTTACACTATCGTCTATACATACACTACAGTTAATGAGAAGGTTTTTCTGAAATAGGTCACCTGGGGGTTCACAGAGTAATGCTGGGGGCCAGAAATCAGCCCTAAAATTTGAGGTCAGTTGATTTTTGAACGAGAGTCCAAGACAACTCAATGGGGGAAAGAATAGTGTTTTCAGCAAGTGGTGCTGGACCAACTGGATATTCACATGCAAAAGAATGATGTTAGACCCCCTGCCTCACACCATACACAACATTTAACTCAAAGTGGATCACAGACTTCAACGTAAAAGGTGAAACTATAAAACTCTAGGAAGAAAACACAGAGTAAATCTTAGTGATTGGGGATAGGCAATGATTTCTTAGATACAATATCAAAAGCGTAAGCAATAAAAGATTGGAAAGTTGGACTTCATCAAAATTAAAAATTTTTGTGCTTTAAATGATGTCATCAAGAAAAGGCAATCTACAGACCCAGAAAATATTTGCAAATCATATATCTGAAGAGACTTGTTGCCAGAATACATGAAAAACTCATAAATCAACAATCAAAAGACAACCTGATGTTAAAACGTATAAATGATTTGAATAGACATTCCTCCAACTAAATTGCTAAGTAAACCTATGAAAAGATCGTCAACATCATTAGCTGTGAAGCAGGTTCCTAATTACCAATCCCAAGGGATGACTCCCTGCACAGAAAACAGCAGAGATCATCACCATGGCAACGCCAGGTTATCGTCATCCAAACACTTCTGCCTACTGCAGCTTGGGCTGCAGTTTTATTACTTTCCCAAGTTCAGGAAGACAGAACACACACACGTGCAAGAAGTTATCTAAAGTAGATTATTTACAAATAGTCAACAAGGGACAAAAGAAGCCCAGCATACACTGAGAATTAGTCCCCCAAGGCTCAGGAAAGCTACGCAGGGTGGATGAAGTATTGATCATTCGTGCCCATGTCGCATCACAGCTGAGATACCCTGAACGGCAGCCTTCCCTGGGTTATATACTTCAAGAGCATATAAATCACTGGGCTAAAGCATTCAAGGACATTTTGTTCATAGGGGAGAGAGAAACAGAGCCCAGGGCCCAGGTTATCCCTGGCAGTTCTTCCCAGTCCAAGATGTTACATTCCCTAGTAGGGACAGGAACAAAGTGTGGGTATTTCAGGAAGGTCCTTCCTATTTCAAGAGGTTACATTCTGAGAGCATTCAATAGTAATTTTGAGAATTACATCCAAGAAGAGGAGGGAGAGGCTGGGTTGGCCACAGCTATCTGAGGACTGCCTAGCATTAGCCATTAGGGAGCTGCAAGTTACAACCACATGAAATACCAACTCACACCCGCTAGGATGGCTGTAACCAAAAAGAGGATTGTGTTAAATTGAATTACATTTAGCATAAAGATGCCTTCATAGTGATTTTAAGTTTGGCCTGAAGTTTCTTCATCACAGTAACCTAACTTGATGTGTAAATAGACTGCCACCTACTCTGGTAACAAGTGGCTGAGTCTCAGCCAATCCGGAGTGGCCAACTGTTGGCATCATGTTCAAATAAGGCAAAGGTTGAACTGTAACCCGTCTCGTCTTGTTGTTCCCCCACTTCTGTTCTCTGCATATCACTTCTCTTTTTCTGTCCATGAACGTTATCTGACCACGCAGCATCCCTGGAATCACTCAGAACCTATTTTGGTTCTGGGTACTGCTCAACTTGTGAATCATTTCTTGCTCAATTAAACTCTATTAAATTTAATTTGTCTAAAGTGTTTAACAGATTGGTGTCAGAAGTGAGATCAGAAATAGAGCTTCCGAAGACCCCAAGGAGCAATGAGTGACCAGGTGAGGTACCTTCCAGGCCCTCTGTGCTTGTTGCTTACTCACAGCAGCTGGGATCATGCCTAGTTTTCTCTCAGATTCCAAAGCTCCACTGATTTTTGAGCTATTTGAGGTTTTTTGTCCGGTTTGTTTTTTGTTTTGTTTTATTTTGAGCAAATTTTTCAGACTTCAGACTTAGCTCAGAATTTGATTCTAGACTCATGAATAAAAGCCCATCTTTAATATCTTTAAGCTAAATTTTTTATTTTGGCTGTTGTTAGTTTTGGTGAAGCAATGGGACCTGACTTTGAGACCCCTTGTGGATTGCTGGAGAAGTGCCACTGACCTATTCTGAGGTCTGTCTTCCTCGCTGAGCCCTGAGGGTTGTAGGTTCCTCTTGGGCCAGACACTGTTCTTCTTGCATTGAGCCGCCCATCTTTTTTTCACTTTTGAAGCAAGGATTTTGTGTCATGAGAGGGCAGATGAATTTCTGGGGTTCATGGTGGCTGACACATCAAAAGTGGACTGGCTTCTGAGTTGGATTGGATTTGACAATTAATTGAAATGGACTCAGGAGGCCTCAGATTTCTTACCCAGTTAGGCAGAAACTAAACTGAGTTCCTGGTCAAATGGGAGTGTCACAATTCAAAAAGTCTGAGATTCTACCTTCTGCAACTCCACTAACTTTATGTATTAAAATCGTAAGCCCATTTTGTGTGCATTTTAGAATTAACCTCACTAGAAATAACTCAGAATTAAGACAGCCACAATGGGAAAGTTTTAGTTTGGATAAAATTGTTTATTTGTGAGGCACATCAGAAAAGAAGACGTTGAAAACCCCACAAAAACAACAGAATGCATTCTTTAACCGATACACAAGGGCACCAAAAGATTAAATGAATAAAAATTTGCTTTCTTAAAAAATTCTTTGCAAAAGGCTGATGAAAAGTTTAAATGACAACTAAAGATGTTACGAAAGATGTCTGCACTCGGACTGAACTAACCCCAACTGCTCTTTTTCTATATCCATCTTTACTTCAAAACTCTGAGTCCATTAATCTCTTTGCCCAATTACTTTTTCATTTTGAGGATAATAAAAAAGAGGAAGTTTGTAGTAGGGAATGAGCATTTTTACAAGTTCCACATGCTATGGAAAGTTTATTACAAACTCTGTATTTTTCAGTAGGCTAACATAAAGTTATTATTTTGTTATCTTCTAAACCAAATTTAAAGCAGTGCAACTTACTTAACCCTGCTGCTCTGCTGCCTCTCCCAGACAACGGTGAAGACTACAAATGCGTGCGTAGTATTAGAATCAGTGGCCCTTCGTGTTGATTGATGAGATACTCCATTGGATAATCCTGAGTAAATACCTTCTGTTGATGGGCTTTATGTCAAAAACTCAGAAAGAAGATACCAGGCAGGGTGTACTGTCACAACATGGCAAGTCTTTATCTTTGCTCAAGGCATTCTTTTCTTGGCCATCCTGTCTTAACTGGGCCTTTACTTATACCCTCTGGGTTTGGTTAAATCACGGTATTTCAGCCTAAAGTCTCAGCTATGTGCTTTTGAGATGTAAGTTTTCTACCTTGATTTACCTAGGAAAAGCAAACTTAGGGTAAAAAAAATATATGATTATTAAAATTAGGATAAGTAAAGCAGACAGTGGTAGGGTTAAAACAAAGGCTAAATATTCTAAAGGTTGAATAGACCAGAGGGACCCTTGCAAATCTCCCAAACCAGTCTGCTCTATTTACCCCAGTTTGGAGAAATTTTAAGTCAGGAGGCAGAAATTACGATAAGCAACCTAGCTTAACTGCTGCTCCTGGCAATGATCAGACAGGTCAATAAAGAAAAGGCAGGAGTCCTTGACTCAGCACCTTGCTAGAATGGGATAAAAATTGGTAGATGTGGCTTGGCACCCATAGCACAGTAGTTACAGCGCCAGCCACATACACGGAGGGTGGTGGTTTGAACCCAACCTGGGCCAGCTAAATAACAATGACAACTACAACACAAAATATCCGGGCATTGTGGTGGGCACCTATAGTCTCAGCTACTTGGGAGGCTGAGGCAAGAAAATCACTTAAGCCCAAGAGTTTGAGGTTGCTGTGAGCCGTGATGCCACGACCCTCTACCAAGGGCAATATAGTGAGTCTCTGTCTCAAAAAAAAAAAAAAAGTTGGTAGATGAACTTGTAGTTTCAAGATTCTTTTTGAAGTTAAGATTCGTAATTTAAAGTCTTAAAGCCATAATAAATTAGGTAATAGTAAAAGATACTCATAAATTGACTCATTTCTAAGTTAAAATACTAAAACATTAATTATTAAGCATAAGTTTAAATTTATATACTTAGGCATCTTGTTTCTATTGCGTTATGAGAAAATATGTTCTTAAAAATTATAAAAAATGCTGATATAAAGCAGTTCAAAATTGCTTAGTTCCCACATTTTCACTAGAAATGAAAGTTACTAAAAGTTGGGGGTGGGACACAATGATAAGAGGGACTTTATCTAACAAATACAAGCAGTGTAACCTAACTTTGTACCCTCAATGAATTCCAAACAATAAAGTTACTAAGAGTTAACAATTATAATTAACACATAGTAATTAAAACTAGAAATAATAAGGGAAACAAAAAAGTAAAATTTTTGATAAATGAAACCTACATGAAAAGTATGTTTTTGTTATGGAAAAAAGGAGAATAACTTTGTATAAAAGTAGAAAGAGTGATCATTCTGAAATGAGAAAAAGAAAAAGCATAAAACAAGTAAATGTAGAGATATAAAAACACAGAAAGTTTATAAAAGATGAGTCACATGAAATAAATTTTATGTATGGTCAAAATGACTAAAATTAGAAGGGAATTATAATTTTTTTTCAAGTGAGCATTGATATTAAAAGTATACTAATTCAAGGGTGGCACCTGTGGCTCAAAGGAGTAGGGTATTGGCCCCATAGGCCAGAGGTGGCGGGTTCAAACCCAGCCCCAGCAAAAACCTGCAAAAAAAAAAAAAAAAAAGTATACTAATGCAAAACTAGAATTTGGTCTGCTTTGTTAAAACAATGTTTTCTTGAAATATTAGCTTCTGCTCTTAATAGGAAACAGTGAAAATTTTTCTTTACCTTTTAAATAATTGACCTGGGAAATAAGGATGGTATGTTTTACCAAAATAATTTCCACACTTCATGTCATCTTCTGCTAGATCTTTGTTTACCTAAGAAAACTCAGTTTTCTTAACATTCAAAAGCTAAGTTTTTTGTTCTCGACTGTGTAACCTTCTGTATTTGCCTTGGAAATCTTTGATGGTTGCTTGGCAGATTTTCATGCTGTGTCAATCCATAACTGAAATTGTTAAGATGTGTCATTTGAAGGAACTCTATGAGTTTGCTCCAAGTCGAATTGACGATGAGAATTTATTTAATTGGAAAAATAAAAATCGACATTTTAAACGATATAAATCCAATGTTAAGCATGGACTCCTGCAGAGTCTGGATGGCCACCTGGCTCTTCCTGAGTCCTTAAACTCCTATTCTTTTTTTTGAGATAGCATCTGACTATGTCGCTCTCGGTAGAGTGCTGTGGTGTCATAGATCACAGCAACCTCGAACTCCTGGGCTTAAGCAATTCTCTTCCCTCAGTCTCTCAAGTAGCTGGGACTACAGGCACCTGCCACAATGCCCAGCTATTTTTTGGTTGCAGTTGTCATTATTGTTCAAATCCGCCAGCCTCAGTGTATGTGGCCCATGCCCATAACCACTGAGTTATCGGCACCGAGCCAAAAAGCTCCTATTCTTAAAAACTCTGAAATTCATGATTTATCATGGAAAAGAATAAAATTATCCAAATTATCTAAAATATTGGTATGGCAACTATTCTAAAATTGCCAAAATTGATGTTCAGTGATCTCAAACCCTTAAGCTTGGGAAGATAATCAAAACCTCAGATCTATTTTTTACTACCTGATAGGCCATTCGAATGTTTATAGAGAGATTTCGTTCACTCACCATCTTTAATGTAAGTGTTCTGGTTGTATGTATAAGCTTTCCCAACCAGGCGAGCTGATGTTATACAATAGCTAAAAGGTTATTTAAAAATATGTTTCCTCCACAGGGCATGCCTGAATAAATCCCCAGTCACAGAGGTACTTGTTTTACCTAGCATGAGGTATTACAGTTATGACATCATTAGGCAAAGCTAACTGAACCTATTTGATGCCTTAGTCAAAGATATTATAGATTGATAGCAATCAGATCCACTTCTGCTGAAAAATATAAGTTGATTCTTCATGAAATGGTCACTGAAAGGCCTATATCTACCCTTAATAATAAAACCTCATATATCTTCTGCACTCTCTTAAAATCTGATATGACTAAAGGCTACAAGGTTTTATGCCAAAAGTATATTTTCACCAAGTAAAGGAAGCTTTCAATCCACTGACCAAGGACCATCAAATCCCTTACGGTTTAACAGGAGGGTTCAACCTGTGGCCCCTGGGCCATATGCTAATTTTGTGAGGACTTTTTTTGCTTATCTGTGGTTATCAGATATCATGAAAGGTAGGCATGGAGTTTTTGATTTGCTAATCAGCATTCGTTAGTGTTTGTGTATTTAGTGTGTGATTCAAGACAACTATTATTCTTCCAATGTGGAGCAGAGAACTAAAAAGGTTGGACACCCCTGGCTAGAACCTGGACACTGGGTCTTCTGGAAATAACACCAGGGAAAGACTACCTGAAAGGGGTCAGATCAAGTTCTTCTTATCACCCATGTGCAGCAAAACTTTGGTACCTCAATCTTTGGTTGATAACTTCACAACTCAGAAGGGCCCTCCAGATTCTTGGAATGATACATCTGTTGAAATTTCTCTCCAATAGCAGATGGCACCCTAGGAATGGACAGCTGTCCCAAGATCATGTCTGAAGACTTCTCTGCCACCAGGAAACTCTTCTCTTAATTTTTCCTTGCTTTTGCCTACCTCTTCTACTTGGCAGGATAATGCTGTGATTAAAATTTCACTACCAGCAGCTTCTGTGAGTAACTCGACAGAGTATTAGACTTGTCATACCAAATACAGATCTTTACATGACCTGGGGGACTCTTTAGGGCCCCCACTGGATAACTTTAGCAGCATAAATATTGTTCAAATTGTACTTGTGGTTAGATTTCTAGACCCACTTGTTCTCACCCCCTGTTTTAATTTAACCAGTAGCAGAAAACAGCACCAGCAAGCATCTCACAAGACCCTTTTGCTCCAAAAGCCCAAATGAAGTTTCTTGCAAACTCACTTCTGTACCAGGGCATTCTGGCACTCTTTAAACTGTAGTAACACTGCCTCAGACCCTGATCTACAAACTGCTAACCCCACCATTCCAAATAATGTATCCATAAACAATAGAACTAGAAAAGGGGTCCTGTAGGCACCCAAGGGGAATTCTTTTATTTGTGGAGGATTTCATGGCCAGCCTCATGCATGGGGAACCTAGGTGGGCGGAAGATGAAGGGCCAGTGTGGGACAGCAATTTTAATGGTAACTTTGTCGCTCCATAACGAATCAGAAACAGAACACTGGTGCACTCATCTTAACCTCTATCATAGGTCACCGAGAACACTCCAAGGACGCATTAGCCATTCTGAATGGAAATCATTTCTTTTTTTCCCTGGCTTGGAAATGAGGCAATGATTAGAAATTTATCCTTCAGAATAGACTCTATAACAGATTCCACTTGCAGGCTATTGTTGCACAACAGACTCCTTTAAAGTCTCTTGCTAAAGCTGTGCTGGATAATAGAATTGCTCTAGATGACCTACTGGCTGAGCAGGGAGGAATCTGTGCTGCTGATGACACTTCTTTCTGCACATGGATAAATATACTGGGTGTTATAGAGACTGAGTTGCCAAGAGATTAATGAACAGGCTGATGGGCTAAAATGGGCATATTCTGACTCATACTTTGATCTATTCAATTCAATTGGTTTGGTTCATGGAGTCTCTGGCTAAGGAACCTAATCCAAACTCCTGGCATCCTTTTGATAGACATAATAATCTCCCCGATGCGCTATATTCTTTCAGAAGTTTTAAATGTTTACATGCAGTCATCTGTCAAATGTCAAATGGTCTTCAACTAGAATGACAAAATACACAAAAAATGTGTAATTATGAGCACATCACAACCTATGAATAATGGCTGAGGCTGGAAACTCAAAAGTATGATTAACTGAGAATATTGCTAATGCCCCAGGTTTGGGGCACACTGCCACCTAGGTGGGAACCTGAGCAATGGGGCGAATTGTTAAACAACATTACGAGAGACCATTGTTTTGGACTGAGCTCCCGCGATAGGCCCCAGCAGACCACACCACATCACAATGGAGCCACCTACAGTAAGGGAAACACAATCAAACTGAAATGTTAAGGATGCAGATAGATCCCAAAACACACCATGATTTTTCCCCCGAAAGCAGGGGATTACAGCAGATCCCTTCTATTTTAACCTTTACAAAAAGTAACCTGAAGGGACTTAACGTTAACTAATCAAGTTGGGTTTTCTTTATTGTTCTGTTTTCTTGTTCCCGCCTTACAAAACCCACTGCTCTGCTATTTCCCAGTGGAATTTGAGGCCCAACAAGTCTGTTATGAAGGTGGCAGAGAGTGATGTCAGTAACAGAGCAGACACAGGCTCTTTCTCTGTTCAGTGTGGTTTGAGATGTGTAACTGTGCATCACGGAAGGGAGAAAGGGTAGTGAAAGTCTCATCACTTTTTACTACCCAACATAACCGGCACAATTCCCTGAAAAGAAAGTAGTTTCTACTTGACCAAGTCCTTTCACCTCTAATTAGTGCTTGTTTTGCAGGAGGCTGTAACTTCTGGAGGGATTCAGCTGGCCCTTCCTCTCCAAGTTCTTCCCAAGTTCATGGTGCTCCTTGCTCTTCTTCCCCTTAGCACCCGGAATAGGGAGCACCACCGGCATGACAGGTGCTGCAGGGCGCATGCAGGTCCCCGTCAGCAGCAGCTGGAGAAGGTGCATTTTTCAAGAACTAATCAGATTTGACCAGGCAGAAAGACAGGGGAGCCCTGATGGGCAAATCAAAAGTGGCAGGTGAGCAATCTGCTGGACTGCTACTTAGAAGCAAGACAGAGTCACTCACTATGCAATTTAAAACAACAGGGGAGAAAGAGGTGTGCAAATGAGCTAAGTGAACTCAGCTGCCACTGTAGAAAACAAACTAGCTCCCCACTTTAGGTGGTGATGCGAAGAATGGTCTCAGAACGCAGTCCTGCCAGAGTCGGATGGCTGTGTGTGAGTGTACGTGCTGGGAGTCGCTTCTGAACCGTGAATCCAGTTGAGGCAACGTCAGATACATTACACTTGAAAGCCCGAATTTCCAGGGTAATGATGAGACCGAAAGTTGTTAGATGCACTTGACTGTAATCCTTGCTTAAAGCTGCTCCAGCTATTTCCATGTAGAATTAAAAGCCAATGTTTTCTTAATAGCACAATAAGAAAGACGTGCTCCCCCTTCCTATCAAAGAGGGAATAGTTTTGCATTTTTCTTTTCTTTTTTTTTTTTCTTTCTTTCTTTTTCTTTTTTTTTTTTTTTTGAGGGAATAGTTTTGAAGGGAAGAAGTGAAACCAAAAAAAAAGGGCATTTTCATTTGTATTGTGAAATGTGAAAATAAAATTGTTAACCGTTTTAGTTAAAAAATATATAAAAAGAATCCCTTCCATGGAGTGAGCTGTTCCATTTTGAAAAAGAATGGTGCCCAATAAAAATATTGCCTCTTTGCGATGATCCAGGTCACTTTGCCCTGAATACTCAAGTTGAGGCAGCTAGTACAAGAGGAAGAATGAAATACTCAGTCAAGAATTGGATAGACCTAAGAACAGAAGGTGTGACCAACCTCCCAACCTCCTTGTTCTGCCCGCAATGTGATACCCCTTTCCAGGAATGAGCAAAGAAATTATATGAAAAACAGTCATTCCAACCTACATGGAGGCCACACCTAGGGTGCTTTTTTTTTTTTTTTTCTTTTTTATTCCTGTCTTTTCTCCCAGGAAATCCCCAGAGAGCTTTTTGATACTTTTGTTTAGATGGACTCCGCCACTGCATAAATGACCCTGAAAACTCTCCAGTCACTTCCATTTTTCCTCCTTTTCACAAACTGCCAGTTAGTCATCCTTCGTCCTAAGAAAGGAATGGAGTCGGCGATAGAAAGGTATCATTTGGTGATCTAATCAAACAGTTCCCTTTCTGATGAAAAAAATAGGGAGCAAAACAGAGGTGAGGGTGAGGTTCGTGTGTTAGAGAGAGAGGGGCCCTCCAGCGTATCTCAAAACAGTACGGAGCAAGCTGCCCAGATAGCTAAACTGAGGAGAAAGGTTACAGGACAGTCTAGTAATTACGCACGCTTTCTAGAAAGCCACAGTAGATACCTGTGCAGTCAGAAAGGCTCACTTCCTGTTTTGTCTGGCTTGCCATTTTGTATGAGAACAAACTAATATTTCCTCTCTGTGCTTCAGTTTTCTCATAGCACCTCAATCTATTTCCAACAACTATTAGCGATTAGAACTATAGCAATACTTTAATTTTAGGCTCTGTCAGGCAACAGCAAAATAATCATTCAGGAAAGGAAAATGTTTTGAACTTTAGTTGAAGTTTAATAGTTAAGAATTTGACTTTTTTTTTTTTTTCTTTTTTGCAGTTTTTGGCCAAGGCTAGGTTTGAACCTGCCACCTCCGGCATATGGGGCCGGTGCCCTACCCCTTTGAGCCACACGCGCCGCCCTGGGCTTGTATTTTTAAACATAGTATGTCCATACACTTTAAAGACATAGTATTAAAGAGGACAGAGAGTGTTCCCCTAAATGTTCCTTTAGGTCCACATTTTGCCAAATGCTTTCTCTCTCTCCTTCCCAAGCCCACCTCCCCAGCTATAAAGATTTTTTATTTATCAAATTTAAAAAGTGATCATTTCAGACAGGCAAATGCCTTGCCATAAATATGGCATTGAAGGAGAATTAATAAAATATTCTGAATGTGACCCAAAAGGGCTTCCTATGAAATGATAGTAGGATTGTGTTATCAAAAAAATCACCAGAAATTGTTTGCTGTTAAGTTACAAGGTGTATCTTGTAAGTGCAGTTAGGAACTGCAAGGATGGCTTTTCTTTTAAATGCCACAAAGAGGAATTTAATATAAGATGGCAGAGAGGTTCAGACTTGTAGAAAGGCCACTGTCTACTTTGATGGAGGCAGTTGCCCCCCAGTGCTCCTGCACCGGAACATTCTGCCACCTACTCATCCCATGCTGAGCCCCATGACATCCTGGGAGCCTCTCACCCCTCCCTGTCAGCAACCAGGAACAGGGAAGAACCCACTGCAACCTTAGTATTCGGTCAAATCCCAACAGCCCTCTGCGATGACAGAGGACACCAAGACTTAAACAGAAGTCTCATCCTTTTATCAAGTACTTTGCATATATCTTTAATCACCGATTCGAATCACCCCTGGAAAATATCGTATCTGATATCATAATGGAAATACTGTTTGCATAGCCACAGAGAGAAAGAATGCCAAGGAAAGCTCATGACAAGTTTCCAAACTGACTCCGTCACTGTAATTTTTAGCTCATAATCAAAACATAGCAGACCTCCGTAGTTGACCTCCTCCCTAACTTGACCTACTTTTCAGAGACTGGCCATGCACCACACATCCACATCAGCACAGGAGGCCTAGTTCCTCCTGCTGACCACCTCTCCTCTGTGTTGACCAGTTTGTTACGATCCCTTGAGTGGTCAACTTACAGAGGTTCTACTGTAATATGAATAGACTGCCTTTAATAGTACTTTTCCGATTATGAGTGTCGCAGTGATCCTGAATGTGGATTTAGTAGACCATTTTCTGATGAAGAAATAAATTCAGAGAAGGTAAACGAGCCCCTAGAAGCCTCACATCTAGCATATTACAAAGCCCCCGAGGGCTCCTTCCACCCTTCCCTCTACGGTCAACGAATGTCGGCTACTTTAGTGTGAGGCGTACAGCTCACAGGGCACAGTAGGGTCGGAGGAAGGGCAGGAGAGGCCAGCCCCCCAAGGGCCCTCCGCCCAGGTCCCTGCCACTGCCACCACTGCTCCGCCTGAGTCCTGACGGGAGATGGAGAGCCTGCTCCACTACCTCGCGGACCCCAGACAGCACCCTTCAAAAGTCTGAACAGGATAGCAGAGTTTCCCAAAGACTCCAGGGCTCTTCCGTTTCCTCAAGCAAAAACTGAATGCGGCAGTGGTGGCCAGGAGCCCCTGTCTGTACTGAGCTCATTCATTCATTCATTCGCACATTCACTCATTTTCTGCCCCTCCTTACTCAGATAGGTAGTAGAAGCTCCATGAGGGCAGGAATTTTGTCTGTTCTGTTCACTGGTAAATCATAGCACTTAATAGAATGTCTGATGTATTCTACACCCTGAATAAAAATATGTTGATCCTACAACTCTTCCCCTGTTTTGACTAAATTACATCTCATTACTCTGTATGTACAAGGTTATGGGCAAAACCCCCAGAAGACAAGGGAAATGGGGCGATGGTGGAATGATACTCAGAGGCAGTGCTCTGTGTGCCAGGGGCCTTCCTCATGTTTAGGGGAAACAGCTTGGTGCCAACAATCATTCTTCAAAATCGCCACTGAGAAGGGGGGAGTAGTTGATGATAGTATAACTTAGTATTTCATTGTTAAAAAAAAAAATCTCTAGATAGTCTTTTGAGACAAAACTTATCAATTTTGATATTAAAGCAAATGTGTATCATAATTCATAACTGAGTGGATAAAGGAATCCGACCCTATAGATATTGATTACAACTGCTGCCTTAAATACTTAGTAAAGAAGAGGTTCCCCCACTGAAATATTGCATAGTTTTAAACAATGAATAAAATCCAAGTCCTGGGGGTCTGGGAGTGGAGTCTGGGGCTGCCTGTACCAGGGAAGAAGCAGAGAGGAGGGAGGAAGAGAGGGAAGAAGAAAGAGCTACTGGTCGGGCAGACATGATGGGGTTTGTTGAGAAGGGGGTGCCTTAAGTGATGGGCACAGTTTTTTAACTCAGTATTCAAACACACACATACAAAATCAACTCAATTCTCTAAAGTGTTTAAGTACCCAAAAAGTGGATATGGGAAGCATTATTTCAGTAATGTTTAGAGAATATACTGTTAAGTATGACCCAGTTTTTAAGTGTATAGTATGTTGTATTTTATTTATTTATAAAATGCTTCAGGTAGTCGCCTAGTACACAAAGATCTAAGATCGCCTCTGAGCAGCTCCCCATACACCTCATCATCTGAGGCCGTGGTGTCCTGGAGCTGGTTCTAGTCATACCAGCCTTGTGTGCCAACTGTGCACACCTCCTCCCGACTCTGAGTTCAGTGACAACACCTTGGTAGCTTGAAAATGGCCATCAGAGTGAGAAAGTAAGAGCATGTAGATCACAGAAATTAGCTAACTCTATAAATCAGAGCTTCTTATTTTTTCAGAGAACCAATTGTTAAACATTTCCTAACACACTATTATTTCTTCAAATATGGAAGTACATGTAGGGAGGTGAGCATCCAGGACCTTGGAGAAAAGAGTGTGAGGGTGTCTATCTCTTGTGGAGTTTAGTAAAAGCTCCCTCTCTTCCTGGTAAGTAGGACTGGAAGGCTGTGGGGATGAGATCAATCAGCATAAAGTACCCAAGCTTCTTTTGGACAGAAGGAATTATAATGCCCCATCCCTGCTGAAATTCACATTAGGAAGATTTGTTAGAGAATCATACTTCAATCTCAAGCAAGACCAAACTCTGTAAGTTACCCCCCAAGAGACTGTAACAAACTGGTCATCATATAAAGGTGGTCAACATAAGGAACTAAGCCTACTGTATTGGTACATACAGGTGGCGCATGTCCGGTCTACGAAAATTAGGTCAGCTCTGCAGGGAGGTGGTCAACTATGGAGCTTCTGCTGTATTGGCAAAGGGCACAGATGTCATGATATAAAATCACTATGAGGTTGAGACCAGCTCAGATGTAACAAGAAGTCCTTGAGGATTTGGAAGGAGGCTATTGATGTCCCAGCTGTGTTCTACCTCAGTCATTTCCTGCTTTGAGAATCCATGACTGTGAACTTGAAACTAAAGTGTGAGGCATCTCTGTAATATTCCAGAGGGTACGAAAGTCGTGTGTTCATAGCACAGAATTGGTCTTCAAGAGCAACACTGTTATGGAACACAAAGCAACGGGCAGTGGAGGAGTGATGTTAGTTTCTGGTGCTGCTCCTGCCTGGCATTCAAAAGGAGGGTCAAACCACTCCAGCTCTAGTTAGCCCTGGAGGTTCTCAACCAAGATGACAGTTGGGGGGTGTGTCTCACAAAATAAAATTCAAGAGGGAGATAACTGGGTTTCTTGCTAAAAGAGAATATGGCTATGCCATTATATTCTACACTGAGAAGATTTTTTAGAAAAAAAAATACATACAGAAAGAATAAATTCAAATATTAAGAATGACCATCACTAGATGGAGATATTGTAGATGATTCTCTTCATTATGTTTTCTTTTCTACAATTATTTAAGAAAAGTAAAACCTAACTGTTGAAGGACAGAGGGTCCCAGTTTCCTGAACCCAGTTGACCTGGTTCGATTACTCAGCTGAGCGAGAAAGTTCAACAGAGGCACGGTGGTACTGGAAAGCAAAAGTGAGTGAAAATTGAAAATAAAACTGGAGGGGCACAGGCCGCGTGAACAGAAAGTAAAAGTAACCTGCACAAGTTTCGGAGTAACAAAGAGAAATTTTATCTAGGAACGAAGGGAAAGCTTACAGTACTTCCAAAGAGAGTTCGAAGTGGGACCCTCTCATGAAGGAAAAGAAGAGAGACACAAAGGCCACACAGAGCCACAAATACTCCCCTTTCTCTCTGTATGAAATTGGTTGCAACTTTTTCCTTGGCCTCTTCATGCCTCCAAGTATTACTGCCCCTTTCTATTGGTCATTGATTATTGTCTCTTTCTATGGGTCATTGGTTACCTAGGTTACATCATATCCACATTCTCTTCCCTTTTTTTGGTGAGAGTTGCTGAGTGAGGAATGTTCCTATGGGCCCTCCAGACTTTCTTGTTCAATAGGCCAGGCTTTCCTCTCCCTTGAAGCCTCTTTCTTTGTGTCCCTTCTCGCTAAGCCTAATATCAAAAATATTCATGTTCCAACTTGGTGCCTATAACACAGTGGTTACGGTGCCAGCCACACATGCCGAGGGTGGCAGGTTCAAACGTGGCCCAGGCCAACTAAACAACAATGACAATTGCAACAAAAAATAGCCTGGCATTGTGGTGGGCACCTGTAGCCACCTGTAGTGGGCACCTACTTCAGAGACTGAGGCAAGAGAATCCATTAAGCCCAAGAGTTGGAGGTTGCTATGAGCTGTGACACCACGGCACTCTACCAAGGGTGACATAGCAAGACTCTGTCGCAAAAAAAAAAAAGTTAAAGTTCCTCCGATGGAAGTGTCAAGGAAAAGAAACCATCCTCAGTAAAATAATTTAAGGAGGTTTATCCTGAGCCAAATCTGAGGACCATAATCCAGAGCCACATCTGAGAAGCCTCAGTCAGTGGACTTGTGCTGGGGTTACAGTTTGGTTTTATACATTTTAGGGAGACAGGAATTATAGGTGAGGTCACAAATCAATACGTGAAAGCATACATTGATTTGGCCCAACAAGGTGCGATACTTGGAAGCAGGGAGTTTACAGGTTACAGGGGGTTTAAGGATTCTTACCTGACAACTGGCTGAGAGAGTTAGGCTTTGTCTAAAACACCAGGAGTCAGTGAAAAGGAATGCTTAAGATGAAGGGTCTGTTACCTAGAGACAAAGCGTGGACAGAATCAAGTGGTGTGTTATGTATATTGAGGACCAGCAGGTAGGTCTTGATTAGCCTTAGCCAGTTAGTGAGTCACAAAGGACATCTCTAAGAAGGGGAGGGGGCGTAGTGACGCATGTCTGATCTCCTTTCTGATGGCTAGCAACTCCGTCTTAGGGATCCTCTTGGCCAAGAGGGAGTCCAGTCAGTCAGCTGCTGAGGGGGAGCCTTAAGATTTTATGTTAGTTGGCAGTGCCTGTAGCTCAGTGGGTAGGGCACTGGTCACATACACTGAGGCTGGCTGGTTTGAACCCCATCCAGGCCGCTAAAATCAACAATGACAACTGCAACAAAAAAATAGTTGGATCGGGTGTTGTGGTGGGCACCTGTAGTCCTAGCTACATGGAAGGCTAAGAAGAGAAGAGAGATTCTCTTGGGCTAGTGAGAGAATAGCTTAAGCCCAAGAGTTGGAGGTTGCTGTGAGCTGTGATGTCACAGCTCTCTACCAAGGGTAACATAGGGAGACTTGGCCTCAAAAAATAATAATAATAATAATAGTAGATCTTATGTTAGTTCACAGAAGGAAGTTGCTCCCAGGCCCAGAGGTTTTTGCCTTTAGGGTGAGTGGATCTATCCTACAATCCAGACCATTCTCTAGCCCCTGCTGGAGGAGCTGCTCCCCTCAAGGCAGGGTGGGGGTGGCCGCTTTGGAGTTCAGCTGTACACAGAGCCTGAGGCTTACGAAGGTGATGGGCAAAAAGCCACCAGAATCAGCAAGAAGGGGAAGAAAAGCTCAGTCATGGACAAGACCATAGACTACCAGACCCAGGGAGCACCATGAAGGTCACTGACACCGGCTGGAACTGTATGATTCGGGGTTGGAACTAGTCTTTTTATCTTTCCCTTAAATGTCTTTTATGTTATGTTTTCACAATTAAAAAAGTAAACAGCAAAAACAAGATCGGTCGGCAGGCAATAGACCTCTGAGTGTTATTTGAAGTAGGCACTCTACAATCAAGATCACTTTTGTGCCTGACTTGTGGTTCCATCTCCCAGTCCGGTTCCCTTACGCCAATGTCAGGCTCCTCCGTGAGAGACAGAGGAGCTGCAGGACCCGCCCAGCCACAAGCTTGAATAACTCTCCACATGCTAACACAAATCAGTGAGATCTAAATTGAAATGTGTGGTTGAATGGCTTTCTGAGAGTGCCCTGCACCTCTAATTCTTTGCAGAAGTTAAAACCTCCCTCGGGGAAAGAAAAAAAAGGACTCACGTGGATGGCTGTTGCCCACCTCGCCTTTTCACACGAAGCTAACACAGCGGAGAACGGATTCTGTTGCCGATGGAATGGGAAATGGGACTTGAGAAAACAGGATGTTCTTTAGAAAGTGAGATCTGAGACCTTAGGTTATACACTTCTGTATTCGGGAGTGTCACTCCGTAGGCAGCAGGGAGGGACACGGCAGGAAGCATGGAAGGGGTGACAGGCCAGGGGAAGGCCCAGCAGCTGGACTGCTCCTGGCTGCTTGCTTGGCCTCAGAGACCTCCTCTGACAAGGCATTTAAAATCTGCCTACATGTTTTAAAAAAGAAAGAAAACATCTGTCTGGACCGTCCATCCAGGAGAGAAAGAGAGGAGAAGTCATCCATCAGCCCCCGTCTCCAGATGGAGATCCACTTCGTGGGGTATGATTTGCCCGACACTCCCAGGCGTGTGAGCCTGGGCACCACACCAGGCTTCACATCAACAGGGAAGTCCCAGGATAGAAGGCAAGAGGTCCGAGGCACAGGTGCCAAGCAGGGCACTCTCAGACGGCCCCTGCATGAGGTCGGTTGTGACCCACGAAGAGCTGATCACCACTGCAGCCTCCGGAACTGGAGACAAGCATTGAAACAGGGCACAAAAAATATCTACTGGAGGAGGAAGCACCCCAAAAGTCATAGACTACTGTGAGCAGGAGTTAGGATTAGTAGAGGGGAGTGTAAGGATTAGTGAAGAGGGATTCTTAGTAATTACTAATAAAAACCCCATCTGAACCATGGTGGCATATAAATGATTGGGGTCCATTGTGTGAGGCCACATTCAGGGAGTTAGGGGATTCATTCCAAACCCCATGGAGGCATTCGGCACTCTAGAAAGGAGTGTAAGAAAATAAGAAATTCAGCTCGGCACCTGTAGCACAGTGGTTATGGCACCAGCCACGTACACTGAGGGTGGTGGGTTTGAACCTGTCCCAGGCCAGCTAAACAACAAGAACAAGTGCAACAAAAAATAGCTGGGCGTTGTGGCAGATGCCTGTAGTCCCAGCTACTTGGGAGGCTGAGGCAAAAGACTCGCTTAAGCCCAAGAGTTGGAGGTTGTTGTGAGCTGTGATGCCACAGCACTCTACTGAAGGTGACATAGTGCACTCTGTCTCAAAAGAAAAGAAGACATTCATGGCAAGTCAAAGATCCACATCCCATTTCCAGCTTAACCTCAGATTTGCCACAATAATCAATGCATAAAGATCATATAAAACATATAATCCATGTTGAGAGGGTTAAAGGATGAGCCTAGCCAAAATGTGCTTGTGAAGATTCTGCTGTCTGGCCTGGAGCTCCAGCGGGAGGGAGTGCAGGCTGGGTGCAGTCATGGTGCATAGCGGTGGCGTGTTGTTCAGAAAGTATGGAAATTTCATTGATAACCTAAGACTCTTCACCAAGGGAGGAAGGGGTGGAATGGGCTATCCTGTTTAGGCGGAGAAGGTGGAAGAGGTGGTGATGTCTGGGTTGTAGCCCATAAAAGAATGACATTAACTTAAAGACAAATATCCTCAGAAACGATTTGTGGCTGAATGAGGAGCAAATAGTCATTTAGGTTATTGATACTTGTTGCTATTGTAGCCACAATGTATCATTCCTATGGAGATACTATTCTGGTGGTTTAATTTTCTTGATAATTCCCAGGCTGGTGTTGGTAAATTAGAAGTTTGTACCAGTTTATTCTCTCACGAGCAGTTTGAGAATAGCCAAATTAGCCTCTTACAATTAAGGTGCTCTCATTTGAGGGTTAGTGCACTAAAAGGCTCTAAAGGAAAGGACTATGAAATCCCTGTACCTTTGGGTATTTCAATAACTGATGAAAATGATAAAATCATAGGAGAACTCAATAAAGAAGGTGATAGAATTTTGGTAGCTGTAGGAGGTCTTGGTGGTAAATTACTTACAAATTTCTTACCATTGAAAGGGCAGAAACAAATAATTCACCTTGATCTAAAACTTATAGCTGATGTAGGCCTAGTAGGATTCCCAAATGCCGGAAAATCCTCTTTGTTAAGTCGAATTTCTCATGCAAAACCTGAAATTGCAGACTATGCATTTATAACATTAAAACCTGAACTTGGAAAGATTATGTACAATGATTTCAAACAGATATTAGTAGCTGACATTGCAGGTTTAATGGAAGGAGCACATATGAACAGAGGAATGGGCCACAAATTCCTGAAGCATATAGAAAGAACGAGACAACTTCTTTGTTGTTGACATTTGTGGATTTCAGCTCTCTTCCAAAACCCAATACAGAACTGCTTTTGAAACTATACTACTGCTTACAAAAGAGCTGGAGTTGTACAAAGAGGAACTTCAGATAAAACCTGCCCTCCTGGTAGTTAATAAAATGGACTTGCCAAATGCCCAAGATAAATTCCATGCATTGATGAACCAGCTTCTGAATCCTAAGAATTTTTTGCATTTGTTTGGGAAAAACATGATTCCAGAGAAGACCATGGAGTTCCAACATATCATCCCTATATCTGCAAGAATTAAGAAGATTCGTAATTGAAGAATTAAAGAATTGCATAAGAAAATCACTGAATGAGCATGCCAACCAGGAAAATGAGGCATATCATAAGAAACAGTTGCTAAATTTACATATTTCTACTACAGCATCTTGCAGTGAGCCACTGTCAAAGCATACTGTTACTAGAATGGATACAGTTTAAGTCTATTAAAAATAGTATTGGTGGAATGCTGTTTAGCCCTAAAAAAGAAAGAAATCTTGTTTTTTGTGACAACATGGATGAAACTGGGGGACATTATGTTAAATGAAAAAAGACAGACATAGAAAGACAAATACTACATGGTTTCACTTGCATGTGAAATCTTAAAACATTCAGCTCTTGGAAGCAGAGAATAGAAAAGGGGATACCAGAGGGTCAGGGGATGAGGAGACACTGATTAAAGGATACAGAATTTCACTTAGATAGGAATGTTCAAGAGGTCTACCATGCAACATTGACTATAGTTAATATATTAATATTTTTTAACAATCAGTAAGGAGATTTTAGGTGTTCTTACCACACAAAGTATATGAGGTAATGCATATGTTAATTAGCTCAATTGAGCTATTCCACAATGTATATCTATTTCAAAATAAAGGTATACATAAATATATACAAATTTTCTATGTCAATTAAAAGAATAGTATTGAGATTGCGTTAATTTTAAAGCTTTTTTCATGGATATTTTTTAGTAGTATGACTAACCTTTTTAAGTTTGTTTCATAGTTGAGCATATCAATAGCAAAAAGAAAAGTAACTGAGAGCTAAAAATTACATTTTACAAGTTTATGATCCACCCACCTATAGTAATATTCTCTGGTACTCCTTTATTTATGATGTCCGTATTGGGATCATTTTTAAAAAATAATAAGGAAGGATTCCCTCGATTATTAGAATGAGCAGGTAAATTGGTGGTTTGTTGCTGAGTCTCTCATGTTCTTGGTTGCACTAAATATATAACAGCTCTCTTTTTTGGAAAACCTGAAAACCCTGAATTTCAAAGTATGGTTAGTGATAATAAAGACTGCAGATATTATTTAACAGAAAAAAAAAAAGATTCTGCTGTCTGAGGCCACTTGTCTGAGGCTCACACCTGCAACCCTAGTATTCTGGGAGGCCAAGGTGGGTGGATTGCCTGAGCTCGGGAGTCCAAGACCAGCCTGAGCAAGAGTGAGACCCCAACTCTAGAAAATAGCCAGGTGTTGTAGTGGGTGCCTGTAGTCCCAGCTATGTGGGAGGCTGAGGCAAGAGGATCACTTGTGCCCAAGTTTGAGGTTGCTGTGAGCTACGACGCCACGGCACTCCATCAAGGGCCACAAGTCAGACTCTGTCTTCAAAAAAAAAAAAAATTATGTTTTCAAGCTGAGTTCATTTTAAAATTCAGAAAATACGCCAGTGCTTCCCTCTCAAAGAAAATCTAAGCACAGCAGGTGTGTGAAATGAACCCACCTCTCCCCAGTTTACTAGGCTGACTCTTTTCCCATCAGTCAGATTCGTCCAGGGTCTAAATGTTGGGTGTTATAAAGGCAAGAAGAGTCAGAAAAGAGAAGCTGTGATTCTTTACCTCAGCAAAGTTACAGCTGTCTGGCTGTTGAGAACAAAAATTGCACAGAAGTCAGTTTAGATACATGAAACAAAGTCAAATTATGCCAATTAACATGTCCGGAAAGCACAGAAAAATTCTAGTACATGGAATTCTTCTAGGAAGATTTCCTGAGGAAATGCCTCCAAAATCAGATCTGATGCCTCCTCTTCTGGGAAGCTTTCTCTGACAAACCACTCCCACTTTTTGAGCAACATTTATTAAAAAGAAAGTGTATGGGTGGTGCCTGTAGCTCAGTCAGCAGGGCACCGGCTACATACACCAAGGGTGGTAGGTTTGAACCCAGCCTGGGCCAGTCAAAGACAACAATGCAAATGCAACAACAACAACGACAAAAAAAAAAAAAAATAGCTGGGTATTGTGGCAGGTGCCTGTAGTCCCAGCTACTTGGGAGGCTGAGGTAAGAGAATCGCTTAAGCCCCAGAGTTTGAGGTTGCTATGAGCTGTGATGCCACAGCACTCTACCCAAGACAACAGCTTGAGTCTTGTCTCAAAAAAACAAAGAAAGCGTACATGATTTTATGGAGAGAGAAGAGAGAAAACACTCTGTGTGATATAATACATAAACTCACCAACTGTTTGAGGATGAAGAAATGATAGGCATGTATAGAGCAAAGAGAGAAATATCAGGAATATTGAATGTCTTACAAAGTAATAATATCTTTTTAAGCTTGTATTACCTTTCAAAATTAGACAAGTCGGCTGACTTCCTTCTCAAAGTCAGCTCACCGCGGCCTGGGTGGGAATAAAGCCGTTGCCCACAGAAAACAAAACAAAATTAGACAAGTCATATTAACTTGTTTCAGGTAGGAAAATTAGAAATACAAATAAGCAAAAGAAAAAAAAAGAAGAAAGGAAGTGAGAAAAGAAAGAAGGGGAGGTGGGGGAAACAAACTCCAACATTCCCAGTATCGGGGAAAAAAAACATTATCAGTATTTCACTCTATAAGCCTTCCTACATGTATTTGTGCTGGGGTTTTATTCAGTGTGTTTTTATTCTTTTAAACAAAATCACACTCTTTTGTAGCCATTCTTTACCAGAGAGTAATTGCGAGTGGGCAGTTATTTTCAGTTGGAGTTGGGGAGCCACATGGAATGCTCAACGCCACCTGAAACTTTATCAGTTACAGCAGAACCTCCATGGTTGACAACTCCCTACATTGACCACCTCCTTAAGTTGACCTAATTTTCATAGACTGGACATACACCACATACAGTATCAGTACAGTAGACCTAGTTCCTCATGTTGACCATCTCGTATGTTGACCAGTTTGGAACAGGCCCTTGAGTGGTCAACTTACAGAGCACCCCACAGACATTCATCCCTTTAGGATATGTTTCTCCAGACCCTTGAATCAGACTCACCTTCATGATGGGCCACATTACTGGTGGGAGCGTTGTTAATCCTTCAGTGTGCTGTGGAGTGGAGGTTAAGAATGAACCTGCATGTGTAATTGTATTGGGAAACATATGGTGGAAATCAAGACTGACCATGACAGTAAGGAGCATGTGTTTGCTCCAGATGTTTGCATCAAGACAGTTTTCTAACTGGACTCAAGCAGTTTACCATCTCTAGATTTCATACAATGCTCCCCTCTCTCATTCTTTTTGCATTCTCTAGAAAGAGAAGTTAAATTTTACAAGACATATATGCAAGTATCTTCTATTCTGAAGGTTGTCTGTTGCTTTAGTTGTTGTGCCCTTAGTTATGCAGAAGCTTTTTAGCTTGATCATATCCCATTTATTTATTTTTGGTGTTACTGCAATTGCCAAGGGGTTCTTCTTCATGAAATCTTTTTCCAAGGTTGATATCAAAAGGTTTTCCCTAATTTTTTCTAGAGTTTTTATCATTTCATGTCTTAAATTTAAATCTTTTATCCAGTGAGAGTCAATTGTTGTAAGCCCAGTTTCAGTCTTGTGTCTAACCTGTTCTTATTTAATAGGGATTCTTTTCCCTGGTGATATGAATGCTTTTGTTAGGTTTATCAAAGATCAGATGACATTATGCATCTGGGTGCATCTCTAAGTTCTCTATTCTTTTTCTTTTAATTGTTTGGTATTCATTGAGGGTACAAAAAATTAGGTTGCACTGATTACATTTGTTAAGTAAAGTCCTTCTTATAATTGTGTCCTACCCCCAAGAGCTGTTAGGTTCTCTATTCTATTCCATAGATCTAATGTCTCTGTTTTTGTGCCAGTACCATGCTGTTTTGATCGGTATAGACTTGTAGTATAACCTGAAGTCTGGTAATGTGATGCCTCCAGATTTGTTTTTATTTCTTAGAATTGTGTTAGCTATTTGGAGTTTTTTTTCCTGGTTCCATATAAAATGAAGTACTATTTTTTCAAGTTCTTCAAAGTATGACATTAGTGCTTTAATGGGGACTTAATCATTTGTACCCTCATATTAATCTGAAATAGAAAAAAAATTCTCAAGACAATTTAACATAATGAACAGTACAAGGTTTTCTCAGACCCTGCACCCTTTCAGATGGTCCAGAAGGATTCTAACCAAAATCCTTTGCTTTAAAAAAAAAAAACTTGGGAATACATTTAGTGAAACTTTCTCACCTGTGATTTCTGGATGTCGACTTGCTCACTAGGGAGTCTCTTGAGAATGGAAAATCATATTTTATGATCTATATAATTATGAAACTCTCCCTTGCAGAGTACCCCTTTTTTTTCCCCAATAGTTTATAAAAGGAGTCATTCAACAGACAAGAATTTGAGAGGAGAAATTAATTTAGCTTAACATTTAAAAGCAATTGAACTGTTTTTAAAGTTAGATTTAGTTTTTGATTTTGATTTAGAAGTAAACTTATGCACTAAATAGATCATATGAACCTGTAGAAAAGTCTTGAAGTAAAAATTAAAAATTGACCACAAATCCTAAAGATATTTCCTCTGTATCACAGAACAGATGAGCATCAGAAAAGTTGCTACAAAACAACTCCTCTTTCCTCATAAACATTGTCCAGTGGAGGGGAAAATAGCTTTGTTTTTATGAAATCAAGATGGTACTCAAACCCAGGGCATGCTGGGTATTTCCGGCTCTGGAGGGGTTACACCTCAGTGGAGTATTCCTGCCCATCTACCTTTCTCCATTTGCCCACTGATCACTGCATAAGCATCTTAGCACCTTGGCCCTTCCCTCAGTCTCTCATTCATTCCCTTGCTCTCCTAGTGCACATGAGTTTCTGCACAGTAGAAACATCCCTGACTCTAAAACTCTGCTCCTTTCTTTCTCCTTTAGTCAAAGAAATCAAAATGCTTCTGATGTGACGCTGTCCCTCTTTGCTGGCTAACTCTTGTGAATGCCTCCAAAATCAGATTTAATGACTCCTCTTCTGGGAAGCCTTCTTTGACAAACCACTCCCACATTGTTCCCCCCAACTTATTGACTTAAGAATACATATACCGACAGGTTATTTCAGCCAGATAATTCTTACTGCAAGAACAGTAGAGTCTATAAAATAACTTACTACTTAATAAACTATACGTTCAACTCTCCATGTGTTGATTTTACTTAACACAGCACAAATACATATCTAAGATAGATTTTACAGTGATTTTTAAATTCTCATTCACTATGGCAGAAATTGATAGTGATGCCCAAATATTCATTTCCCTTCTCCTATAGCACTATAGTAGTACTAAATACTTTTAACTAGACACATGGGCTACCAGACGCCTTGGCTTGGGGTGTAGCCAAGGAACTCAGTTCTGACCAGTGGTATGTGAGCAGAAGTAGGTCGTGGGAGAGCATGTGGGAGAAGTTCAGGGAGGGCTTCCTGAAGGAGATGATTTCTCAACAAGGTAAAGAAGTCAATGAAGTACAAATAGCAAGAAGATATAACATATGCATAGACAGTGAGGGAAGAGAAAGTGTGGTCCTTTCAAGGACAGAAGACAGTCGAGCTCAGTATACAGGGGGGCGGGCCTGGTTGCCATACAACACAGATTGAAGTCCTAGTTCAATAAGCTTACAGCTTATTAGCTATATGACCTGGGTGAGTTACTTAACCTGCTTTTGTCTACCTCCTCAGGGTATCATTAGGACCAAATGAGATAACCACATAAAAATTCTTAGCACAATGTTCAACAAGTGGTATAGAATATGCTCAACAAATTTACCTTAAAAAAAAAAAAAAGAAAGAAAGTAGTTAGGTATGACTGGAACCCAAGAGAAAGAGTCAGCAGAGAGTTAGTAACTGGAAGGGATAATCTATGACCAGATCATCTGAGAATTTCGATTTCACCCTAAAGCCTTAAGAAAATTCCTAGAGGATTTTAAGCAGGAGGCAGACATGGTCAGATAGATTTCTGCTGCAGAGAGCTCAATCTGGCAGCAGAGTGGCTCATGATCAAAAGAGGTCATTCCAAATGAGATCCTTTCCATATGAATCTCATTAGCTTTGCACAAAGAAAGCTGTTCTACCCATTGCATCTCCTAGACAAATATTTTTTGTGAATTCTAGATGGTGAAAATGGGTAGGGCATGTATGATAGAAGAACAGATTATCTACCTATCTGATAATGACAATTCACAATTCTGTGTGACGGAAGTTCACTGCCTTGTCTCTGTCTAGTAAAGAAAGCATATCATTGCTTTTGCCATTATAAACCTACAACAGCATAAGTTACCAAGAAAAACTTTCCTTGGTCCTAGGACCATGAATATCATTTCCTACATAGGATTAAGCTATTACAAAAAGGTTCCTTATAGGCAGGTGTAAACTCACTAAAACTCTTCTCAAGATGAAACTTGACATATTTTTTAGTCTTCTTTTTCTAGGCAAGTATTATCAGGAAAATCCTCAGAACTTTGCCCATTTGTTGACATCTTTGAAAAGCCCCGTGTATCAGCCTGAGTGCTGGAAAAACAGTGCTGCTGTGGGGAATTCTCCAGAAAATTTCCAACCAGAGCTAAACCAACCAGCCCTTCGCACCATGTCATGATTTTCCTTCTTTCAGGAATGGGGTGAAAGAATGGCAACTCTATTTCTTAAAGAATACTAAATAAGATTTGTAAATAAGAAATGGTAAAGCATCTGCATATCTGCACTGAGGGAAAAAAGATAACATGTGCAAATCCTTGCTTGTTGGTGTGGGGGGGGCTTTCCTTCTCAAAGAAAATAAACTAAAACCCCCATGAACCAAGAGTTAATGGGTTTTCTCCACAGGTAAGGAGTATAAGCAAATTCACCAGATTTCTGAAAGCTTCCCCAGGAAAAACAATAAAAAGCATTAAGAATACCACCTCTGTTTTCTGGACGGGTGATCGTTCAGGTCTGCAGAGCCTCAGAGATAAAGGTACAGGTAACCCCCCGAGTCATGTTCTGCCCCAATCACCAGAAGAGCAAAACCAGCCTCACCCCTTCAGGGAATTGAAGAGCCTCATCTTCAAGCAGGGACTACAAATGAACATTCTTGAGACATTATATTTGATATGTGAAACCTTTTGGCCTATGTCTCCTGGTATCTAAAAATGTATGTCCTGTTTTGATTAATTGGCACATCCTAAGTAGCTGTAGTCCCTGGAGGGCTGAGGAAGGCTGGGAATCAGCCCCTCTTGCTCCTCCCACATGCTGGGGCAGGTGGCTAGGATAAGGCTGGTCTCCTGTGGTCACCAGCGATCGTTGTGAAGAACTCTGATCCAGTGGGCAAAACACACAACCTGCACAGCAGAGGTGATGTCTGAGGCCAGAGAGAAAAGCACCCAAAAGATACATCAAAGCCAAGAGGATGTGGGAGGATGAAATAGAGGAGAAAGAGAGCTGACTCTGAAGACAAAGCTGGATTTGGGTGTCAAGTAGGAATCGTCTAAGAATATATCCTAAAGATATTGGCTTGACATACGATGATACATCTTGACAGAGATGAGAATGTAATTGGGTTTCTTTTGTGCAATTATAAGTAGGGCATCAAAGAGACAGCCTTCCACTCTTATCTAGTTGCAGACCCATGGGCATTCAATAAGGACTCTGAACTAAATCCCTGTCTTGTTCAGAGAAGCCCAGCACCAAGCGGGAGTTCACCCCTACTCCGTGGAGGTCTGGGCCTTGGGGACAGACATTATTGAATGCAGAAGTGGAAGCAAAGGTCTCAGCTACTTAATCTAAATCCCCCTGCAGAACTGTTTCAGTCTGCTCCTGTTGCTATAACAAAATACCTTAGACTGGATGATTTATAAATAATAGAAATGGATTTCTCATAGTCATAGAGTTCGAAAGTCCAAGATCATGTGATAATAGATTTGATCTCTGGTTGGGGCTCACTTTCTGCTTCTAAGGTAACACCTTGCCCTCACATCCTTACCTGGAAAAAGGAGTAAACCCTGTCCTCACATGGAGGAAGGGCAGAAAAGGGGATGAACTGGCTCCCTCAATTCCTTTTATAAGGGCACAAATCCCATTCACAAGTTAATCACCTCCCAAATGCCCCACCTCTTAATACTATCACCTTGGTGGGTAAGTTCCAACATACAACTTTTAGAGAGACACCAGCAACCAGGCATAGCGAGGACCCTAAAGGAAAGAGATGCTTACTCCTTAAAGCTCAGTCTAACAGAGGGCCAGTGTTATCTACTGGAAAATGGAGCCATAACTACATGATACTGAATATCAAGAAACCTTACTATTTGGACTTTCAATCAAAATGTACTCATGTACCAAATTCTCTTTGAGTTATACTTTTGTTTTTTGAGACAGAGTCTCGTTTGCAATGCCCAGTAGAGTGCCATGGCATCATAGCTCACAGCAACCTCAGACTCTTGGGCTCAACCAATCCTCTTGCCTCAGCCTCCTGAGTGATGCACTTGTCACAACACTCAGCTATTTCGAGAGACAAGGTCTTGCTCTGACTCAGGCTGGTCTCAGACTTTTGAGCTCAGACTATCTGCCTGCCTTGGCCTTCCAGAGTGCTGGGATTACAGGCATGAGCCACCACCCCAGGGCTTGGGTTATATATTTTAAAAATAAAGATGATCAGGCACAAAAGAAGAAGAAAATTCCATGAAATACACCATAAAACATACACAACCTGGGAATTCTCTGCCCTCGGAATATACCAAAAGAGGGTACATTCACCCACTGTAGGTTCGTTTCCAATCTCCCGGTCCCCTCCTATCTGAAAGTGTAACTGTTCATATGTTGATGCACAGTTAAGTCTCTGAATTCGTGGAAACAGGGTCTTGTCTTCTCGCTAACAGGGGCAATCTCTTGTTGTGTCACATGCATGGCTAGTGTCCCATTATAGCTTCTCCATTACTTAGCTCTAATTATTCTAAATTAGTGTTTTCCCATGGCACACCAGAAGAGAAGAACAAAACTCTTCTCTTTGGTTTACATGGATGGAGCTGGAACATATTCTTAGGAAAGTATCTCAAGAATGGAAGAAAAAGTATCCAAAGTACTCAGCCCTACTATGAAGCTAATTTATGACTTTCATATGAAGGCTAAAACCCAATTATAGCACAAGAATATGGGGGAAAGGGCAAGGGAGGGGAAGAGAGGGGAGGGGAGGGGGAGAATGAGTGAAGGGAGGGCGATTGGTGAGATCACACCTACAGTTCATCTTAGAAGGGTACAGGTGAAACTTACTAAATGTAGAATAGCAATGTCTTCATATAGTGATTAAGAAAATGCCATGAAGGCTATGTTAAACAGTTCAATGAAAATATTTCAGATTGTATATGAAGTCAGCACATTGTGCTCCATGATTGCACTAACATACACAATTATGACTAATAAAATTTTTTTTTAAACTGTTCTCTTTGAACAGCCCATTTATTCCTTACCCTCAAAGCATTCCAGAGACAGGTGACCTTGCTACCTAGGACTCTTAACAGCCTCCTGACAAAACAGGGCATTAGCAGAGTGATTTTTCAGTGGTGGGGAACAATGAAAATGAGACAAATTTGACTGATTTCAATATTGCTTTGTCATGAGCTTACCAAACCTTTCAATGATTTCTGCACTTGAAAAGTAGAAATTGTTCATTTGCAGGTTGGGGCAAGCTTCAAGATTATTGTTTTAGTTCTTCAGTGTCAGCTACAAGAACAGGATAATGCCCAGAATATCATGCAGATTCATTTCATCTCAGAGTTCTCTCCAAGGAATTCATGATTTATTACACACTGCCACTGTATTGAAGTTAATTATGTGCACATATTATCTCTTCCACTAGATTGAAAAGCCTGAGAGGTCAGAGACAAAAGCTATAAGGACCAGCTTATTACAATCCCTTGAGTGGTCAACTTACAGAGGTTCTACTGTATATCCAAATTGTTAAATCAGTCTATACCTAATTCCCAAGATGCTTAGAACATCTAAGATTGCCAGTGAATGCTTAAGAGTTTAAAGGAAAAAAGAAAGAGGATGAAGATTATACTACTTTCTTTGTTTCCCTGAGACACCAAGATTTGCTGCCTTCTGAGCATGACTTATTGATCTGTATGAGAAAGACTTCCCACTTCCACAACCTTCCAAAGCTCCTAGGGCCCCCAACTGCAGATGAGTCTGGGTTTCTATTGGCAGAGACCAAAGCCCTTGTACTGGGAAGATGACGGCCAAAGAACGACGCCTGGGGCTGAGCCCTATTGTAGCCCATCAGGGGCCTGTAGAAAATTACAGAAAATTCCCCAGCAGATGAGCTTCACCAGGGCCCTTCCCTGCCAGGCTTCGAGGCTTGCTGAGCCTGGGACTGGATTTCCTCCTCCCTCCACACTCTGCTGCCATCCTGCGCTTTGCCCCGCCCAGGTAATAGGCAAATGCACGTGTAATACTGCGAGATCCTTGTCAGATCTCCTCCATAGGAGCTGTCCCGTCTTGCATTCCCAGTAATGAAAGAGAGCTTCAGTTTCCCCGCAGTCTTGAAAAGTTATCCAACTATTAAATTTTTGCCTGTTTTATGCCTCAGTAGAGTTTTTTCTTGAGTTTTATCTTTAGCCATCCTAGAGGGGTGGCTGTTTTAACTCCCACATCACTAATGCTTGGAGTCCTCTTTAACTGTCCCTGCCACTTTGAGGCCATTGTCCCCCACCTCTGCCCCAAGCCCAGCCTCCAGCTCAGAATTTCAATCCATCTGCGTCACCTACTACCTCGTCACAAATCCCAGGTTTCTCTCCTCCTTCTCCCCAAGTTCAGCTTCTCAGAGCAGTCTTACCACACATGTATCATATGCTCAATGAAACAAAACACTTCCTTTATGACAAGCTATTTGCAATTTTTTTCTGTTAACTCTTTGTTCATTTTTTATCAGCTCATTTATTTTCAAAGGATGAATTTATCCAACGTAGAATCTCATAATAACAAAGTGAGCACCAATTAGAAATTTTGAATGCTAAAAATAACATTTTCTTCCTGTATTTAAACACAAGAAAATATTCTCATCCCTAGAACTTGTCATTATGTGGAACGAAAAGCAAACTTGAGCAGCCATAGCAATGGAGGTTAGTGATGCTGAATCTTTTAAAGGTGACAGGAATATTTTCCCGATCAATCAGATTTTCAGGACATACTGGAATCAGCCTATATATAACATATTCTCAGGTCTAGTGTATTTTGTTAATGGTCTAGTTAAAACACACTTTATCATGAAGCATTTTAAAGAAAATGATTTTTTATCGTAATGTGTTCAATAGCTTTCATTTTCTATATTTTTTCTTTTATTTTATGTTTAATATTAAATATTTGCACAGGGCCATGCTAATCTCTGTATTGTTCCAATTTTAGTATATGTGCTGCTGAAGCAAGCACTACACTTTCTGCTAGTAAAAAATAAAGTCAGGGCACGATGGCTCTCACCTGTACTTCTAGCACTCTAAGGGGCCAAGTTGGATGAACTGCCTGAGCTCAGGAGTTCAAGACCAGCCGGGACAGGAGTGAGACCCCACCTCTCCTAAAAATAGAAAAAAAATATTAGCCAGCCAGTGGTTGCATGAGCCTACAGTCCCAGCTATTCTGGAGGCTGAGACAAGAGGATTGCTTGAGCCCAAGAGTTTGAGGTTGCTGTGAGCTATGACTCCATAGCACTCTCTCTAGGGTGATAGAGTGAGACTCTGTCTCAAAAATAAATGAATAAAAATTAATAATAAATAAAAAATAAAACTATATGCTAGCTATTGGACCAATTGCTTTTTAGCCATATTTTTCTCTTGTATTAAATAAATTGAAAAGGTTCAGTTATAATGTCCAAAAAATTTTTCAGATTATTATAATAAATTCTAATATTATTCTTTCAGACAGAACATCAGGGTTCCTATATGCTCCCACATTTAATTATAGGAGGACTACCATGCTTTTATCACAAAACTAGTTTCCATAGTAAAATAACTAACAATAATAGCTACAAATGGCACTGCATAATTATACGTTTTTTTTAAGCGCCTTATAGTCAATTTGTTTGTAATAACTTCGTGTATTAGGTTTCTCTCAAAGGAGCAGGATCACTAAGATGGGATATGTTACAGTGAGGCTGGACAGGTGGCACTCCAGCTGGGGTGGAGCTGGGGGTGGGGCGGACAGACCGGCTGCCTCCGCCTTGGCTGTGTTGGTGCGGTGGCAGACAGCAGAGGGCTGGAGGGGAGGCAGGGGCCTAACAACTGCTGGGGAGACACCAGCACCTTAGGTTTCCCTCCCCTTGCACTTACACTTGAACAGGGAAACTCCCATTTCCTAGGCCTGGTTAATTTCATGTAAGTTTCCTAGGCCTGGGAATAAAAGGGATTGTAGCCATTCATTTGTAACCCAGACATGTCCCAGACACGCTACATGTAACTACCCAGCCCTGCTAAATGTGACTGCACAGGGCCCCACGCGACTATATATACCCCTAGACAAAAAGCCCAGGGAGGGACAGACAAGAGAGAGTTTTTCTCTCCTGACTTGGGTTTTCTCTCCCTGCCGGGAGCTTTGGTGTTTTTGTATTCTTTTCTGTAAATAGATCCTGTCTTATCACTGACCTGTGGTCCGAGGATTCATTCTTCAAATCACTGAGACCAAGAACCTACTGAAGACGAAATTCCAGTATCAAGAGGCTTTGGATTTCCCGCAGTGTGACAGCGGGTTGGCATTCTCTGTAAGGCTCTGGTTTATCCAGTCTGATGCTGGACCGGCAACCGGGAAGGGAAGGCGGAAGAACTGCCGGAACCCGCAAGCTCCAGCCTCCTCAGCTCTGTTAACCTCCAGCCTTCTTGGAGTGAATGTCTTGTAGAAGCCAGAGCCTTTTTCCATATAGTTAAACACACACAATGTGCCCCAGAGTCAGAAAAACTGAGAAGGAACCAGGGAAAGGGGCAGCCACTGAAAACCCAGCAGCTGCCTCTTTGCCAACGAAAAGAGGCAGCAGATAAAACCCTGAACCTGCTACAGAAGGGCCTCGCTTCACTTCCAGCTGCCACATCCCTCAGACTCTCCCATGTGGCACACCCTAACCAGAAACCTGGGACAGGGAAGTGTAGGCAATGTGACACATTTCAAAGCCACCACGGCCTACTACTTGTCAATCTGGCACCCATACACATGTTCTTCAACCGTACGTCTCCAATAACAAAATCATATTTTCAGGAAGCACAAGTCTCCCACACACAACCAAAACCTAACACTAATCCTTTTCTGAGGGGTGGACGTAAAGTCCCTTTGCTGTCCTCGGATAATATTCATTCTTTCCCCCTTTTTTGCTGTCTTTTAACTTAAAATACTAAGGTATAAAGTTAAGTACATTGAATTCATTTTAGGTTAGATGATAAAAGAATGAGAGAATAAGAAAATATTTGGTCAATATATACTGAAATAAAAAATAGACACAAGGATTACATTTTTGCACCAAGTCATGTGCTTTTAGCTCTTACCTTTCATAGTTGACTTGCTCTCAGCAAAACTCTTCCGTTCCCCGTGGTTCCTCATCAGGTGAATTGGATAAACCAATTCTATTAGGTCCAGGTGATTTAAATAACTTCGCTGATAATCTAGCTAGCAAATTATCTCTTGGTGATTATTTTAATATCTCTTAAAATGTGTAGAATTCAATGAAGTGAGTGCTACTGCTGTGGTAAAACTCTTTCCTCTCCCATCTGCTCATACATGTGAATAAATGTGTTTATTTCTAGTATCAACACTAATAGGAAAGAAGTTGATGCTAAACCTTGTCTCATTCTAGAAATACTCATCCAGATACATAAATGAATTGAAAACATATAATAATTTGTTCCTAATGCAAGCTTAATTTTTCCTTTATCAAAATCTAGTGCATACTGTATTTATTACTTTAATCAACTGCACACGAAAAATATAACTATAATAACAACCCAATCTAAATAATGTTTTTAACAGAGCCTTAAGGTCACAGGAAACAAAACTAATTATTAGGCCTTTATTTACACACATATATTTGTTGCAGAAAAAACAAGAGCAACCAATAAGAGACTTTCAGGGATAAAAATGCATTATGTTAGAATAAAATGGCATAGGGCAGTCAAACAAATGCAAGTTCAAGAGAGAAAGTAAAGAAATAAAATGTCCTACCTTAACTATTACAGAAGAGCTTTTACACTAAACAAAATCTTGTTCATGTGTTTTTAAAATGATAGTAGGGGCCAGGTATGGTGGCTCATGCCTATAATCCTAGCACTCTGGGAGGCCAAGGTAGGTGGATCACTTGAACTCTAGAGTTCAAGACCAGCCTGAGAGAGAGAGAGAAAAAAAAAAAAAACCAACTAACTGGGCATTGTGGCCTCACCTGTAGTCCCAGCTACTCGGGAGACTTCGGCAAGAGGATTGCTTGAGCCCAAGAGTTTGAGGCTGTTGTGAACTATGACGTCACAGACCTCTACCAAGGGCATCAACAGACCGGCTATTGTCTCAAAAAAAGTAATAATAAAATAAAATGATAGTAGGTATTGAATCATTGTGGTATTTTGATTCCATTGGATGTAGTTAAAAGAGAAATACATTACTTTTAATCTAAGATGTTAATAACCCTTATATGCCATTTAATCTAAGATGTTAATAACCCTTATATGCCAGAAATTATATTCTTTGCTACTATATCAATCTGAAAGTGTTCAATAAGTACATGGTTATTTTTAAAAAATTGCTTAGGTGTATTTAAGCAAAATTTAACTACCAGATCAGTCCTTCTGAGCCTTTATTACTTACCACTGTATTAAGTTTTTCTTATAATTCAATACTCTGGTGACAACTCTATGAGGTAGGTTTTATTATCCTCATTTTACAGAAGCATAAAGGGTGTAAGAAGTATCCTGTCATAGATAATTCACTTTTAAATATTTCAACATAAACAGTGTGCTATAAATATATGTATTAGTAAGTTCAGGCTACACCCCATGACAGTCATTTTCCTAATCAAGAGTCTGCACTCCAGGAGTGGTTTGTTGGCATTTAATCAAAGGTTCCACTCCAAAGGGGGTTGCTATAAGTTCCTCAGCTATATTTATCTCAAACCAGTGCTTGAAGTTTTTTCATTAGCATAATGGATGTGGAAATGAGTTTCCATTGATAAAATTAATACTTTGCTCAATATGTATAGATGACTAAAATAATTTAAAGAACCTACCTGCATGAATGAAACTTAGCTGTTATCAAGAACCCTCCAGGTTGATTCATAAAAGGTCCTGAGTCCACCTGCTGATTCCAGAGGATTCTGGGTAGTTTTATTCCAACCCAGTGATTCACAAAACCCTCCCGCTAGAGTACAGTCACATAGATGCCACTTTTATGCAAGGATCAGTAAAAATAAGTGCTGGAATTCTGCAAGGCTTACTGAAGAGGGAGAATGCTTGTTTTGTACCTACTCCCTAGTAAATAAACATTTACGTGTAGCAGAGTTCTGCCTGAGACCTCTTTTCCTTGAAACTCTAGTAAAGTGGCAGAAATTCATGTTAACATGATCTTACTACCCCAAATATCAAAGAGTGCCCACTATCTCCCAAAACAGTATGTGCTTTGCCAACCTGGCTTAGACTTATTGGCACAAAAGCTAAAGAAACTCACGCAAGGTGACATCGCTGGTAGTGATCAAGCTGGGACTAGAACCCACCGCTGTCTGCCTTTGAAACCTGCCCTCCTAACTGTTCTGTTCAACAGCCTCCCATGGAATTCGTGGAAAGCAGTAATTCAGGATTGTCACAGGAATGGAAATAAGGGGTCAGGGAGTAAAGCCGCATAATAGATAATTTTCAAATGCCTATTTCCAGGCAAGTTTGAGGGTTAATTGAGCTTTCCTCCAACAAAGCAAACTTCCGGGGAGTGTCAACTGAGCGCTGCTAACGTGGAAATTCTTTGCTCTAATTCAGCTCCAAGTGGCCCAACAGCCAGGCAGAAAACCACACATAACTCTGGGCAGAGGGGAAATGGCTCTGTGGGGAAATTCTTGTGCTGGAAATGGCAATCACACGGTACAGCTGCTGTGACTTACTCTTTTTAAGGTTCTTCATTCTCTCACTGAAGGCCGGGCCCTGAAGTGAAGAACGGTAAGCAGTTTACGGAGGAGTCGGCCCGCTAGTAGCACGACAAACATGAAGTGGCTTTGTGCTTTGTTTTGATCACTGAACCCCAACTGTCACATGTTGGTTGACTTTTCTTTCTTCACGGTATACCTTGTGCAGACCTTTCTAGTTAATGACACGTTATTTTCCAAGTCCGTGTAGTTTATACCTCCTCAGCTATGTTTGGTACAAAGCTTTTTCCCTTCCAGACCAGGCAGGATGCAACTGCAGGGCTGGACGTGGGAAGCGGTGATTGCTCTCTCCTACTCCGTCAAGGAGCTCCCTGACTTGGGAGATTCAGCTCCTGGATGCTCCAGCCAGCCCTTCAGCTCCCACTCCTGACAGTCCTGAATCAGATCAGAGCCTCTTGATTCTGGGCTCCCCTCACCTAGAGGGGAGCTCTCTGGACCCCTCCACCCCCACCCTAGGGAACTACATCTATATATCAGCAATTACTGGTGTCTGCCCCAACGCCATTCCATTCCATTCCCCTCAGCGCCACCATCTCTCCCCACTTCCCTTTGTCCTGCTCAGGTTGGTGGAGGACAGTTCAACAAGTCCCCTGCTCAAGTTGATGTCCAATCGGGGAAATATGACTATGATGGGCTGACCAATGCTTCTCCCCCAGACATCCCTGACACCTGTGACTGTGTTATCATGCCTGGGAAAAGAGACTTTCTGATATAATGAAATTAAGGATCTTGGGACAAGGAGATTATCCCAGATTCTCTGGGTGGACCCAAATGTAATCACAAGAGTCCTTTTGAGAGGAAGGAAAGAGGGTCAAAGTTAGGAGGAGACCAAGTGATCACGCCCGGGATCCCATTACTTGACTTACAGTTGGGTACAACTAGCTACAACCCCACCCCCATAAGTTGACGGCTCACAACTGCAGCTCTTCACTTTCTCTGCTGACCCCCACTGCCACCCCCTCTTTACCTCCCCAACACTGTCTTTGGTCATTGCAGAGAGGAGGAGGATGGGGTGATGGCTGGGATTGGTGGAGCTCTTTAGACATCTTTTACTAAGCCCTGCAGAGGTGATTGGGCCCAATTTTTAGAGGGTCCTTGGCAGAACTGTGAGAAATAACTGTTATTGTTTGTAAGCCACCCAGGCTGTGGTATTTTGTTATAGCAGCCCCCAGAAGACTAAGACAACTAAGAAAAATGTAAACTAGAAGAAAGTAGCACAAAATAAGAAAAGCAAGCCACCACTATGAAGATGCCACAGAATAGGCAGGCTCAAACATCTAATACACGGTAAGATAAACGACAACCGAATAAAAGGGGGCCTTCGTGTGCCCTCCTTAAACCCACTGCATGGAGTTGTGCCCAGAAGAAACCCAAGTTTGCCTCTAGATTGAATAAGGAAAAAGCCCAATTCATAATTGCTAAGTCGTGGAAGAAGCCCAAAAGCCCATCAACCCATGAATGGATTAATAAATTGTGGTACATGTATACCATGGAATACTATGCAGCCTTAAAGAAAGATGGTCCAGAGTTTTTTTGTTATTTTTGTTGGTGGGGGGAGAGGTTTTATTACTGTTTCAATTTCACCATTCATTATTGCTCTGTTCAGGAGTTCTTTTTCTTCCTGCTTGAGTCTTGGGAGGTTGTGTTTTTCTAGGAACTTGTGTATTTCCTCTCCTTTCTCTAGGTTATGCACATAGTATTCATGGGTGATGCTTTGTTTTTCTGCAGTGTCAGTTGTAATGTCTAATTGAGGTTTTTGTCCTTTCGGTTCTGAATTAATCTAACAAAAGGCCTAACAATTTTATTTATCTTTTTGAAGAAGCAATTTTTTGTTTTATTTATTTGTCTTCCAATTCATTTACTTCCCCTCTGCCTTTCATTTTTTCTTTTCTCCTGCTGGCTTTGGGGTTGGTTTGTTCTTCTCTTTCTAGTTGTTTGAGATGGGACATTAGGTTGTCAGTTGTGATCTTTCTGTCTTTTTGAATTAGGCATTTAAGACTATCAATTTTCTTCAGAGAAATGCTTTTGTGTCCCATAGATATTGTAGCTCTTTTTATTCATTTCAAATTCATGGATAGCTCTTTTTATTCATTTCAATTCTTTTTTATTTTCATCTTAATTTCCTTCTTGACCCAATAATTGTTCAGCAGTAAGCTATTTAATTTCCATGACTTGTTGTACTTTTGAGTGGGTGTCTCATGATTGATTTCTAGTTTTCTTCTGCTGTGGTCTGAAAAGGTACATGGTCTGATTTTGATTTTTCTTTAATCTGTTGAGATGTTTTGTGGGCCTGAGATATGATCAGTCTTGGAGAATGACTCATGTGTTGCTGAAAAATATATGTATTCTGTAGTTTGGTGGTAAAATGTTCTGTAAATGTCTATTAGTTCCATTTTATTTAGAGTTTTGGTTTAAGTCCATTGTTTCTTTCTTTATATTCTGCTTTGATGATTTGTTGAGTTCTGAAAATGAAGTGTTGAGTTCCCGGGCAATTATGATAGTGCTATTTATTTCTTTGCTTAGCTCTGGTAAAATTTTCTTTATGTGTCTGGGAACTCCTATATTGGATGCATATATACAGAGGGTACCAAAAAATGTACATACATTTTAAGAAGGGAAAAAACAGTATTAAAATTGTAATACTCAACTCACATTTGACTTCTGCAATTATAAGAGGTGCTAAACAAAATTTGTGTTCATCTTGTGTTATTTGTATGTTGAGTACTACGATTTGAGTACAGTTTTTTCCTTTCTTAAAATGGATATACATTTTTATGGAATCCTCTGTATTTAGGATTGTCCTTTCTTTTTGTTGAATTGCTCTCTTACCCTTATATATTGTTTCTCTTTGTATTTCTCTATCTTTATTTGCTTAAAGCCAATTTTATCTGACATGAGAAGGGCTACACCTGATCTCTTTTGATTTCTATTTGCATGGAATTTAAATATCTGTTTTTTCATCCTTTTGTATTGAGTCTCTATGTCCTTGTAGTTAGGTTTCCTTCCTGGAGACAGTAGATACTTGGGTTATGCTTTTTCATACATTCAGAGAGCTGTGTCTTTCACGAGGAGAATTGTGTCCATTAATGTTAATTAATAGCATTGATATGTGGGATATTTGTCTATTCATCATTTTAGGTGCCCCTTATAGTCCCTTATTGCTTTGTTTTACTTTTTCTTCTATTATTTTACAAGAATTGTAAGTTTGGGGAATTTTTTTAGGTGAATTTACACCAGTGGGAATCTGGTAGAACATATCTGCTGATTTTTGCATAGTGCTACTTTGAGTAGTTCATGTACAGCAGGTCTGTTAATGGCAAATTTCCTCAGTGTTTGCTCATCTGAAATGAAATGTGAAATCACAGAATTTCTTCATCTATCATGAAACTAAATTTTCAGTATACAAAATTTTAGGTTGGAAGTTGTTTTGTTTAAGTTCATTGAAGATTAGGAGCCCAATTCCTCTGGCTTGTAAGATTTTGAAGTCTGAAGTTAGCCTGAGGTTTTTGTTTTTTTTTTTCCTGGTAGGTTATTTCAGGTTATTTCATCCTTTTATTTTGGTACTTGAAGAATTTTCTCCTTCATTTCGACTTTGCCGTTAATTATTATGTGTCTTGGAAATGACTTGTTTGCTATGAATCTTCCTCGTTTTTGATGTCCATCTTGTATCTGTATGTCTGAATTTCTGGTGATACCAGGTTAAGTTTTCTTCAATAATTTCCTCACATAGGTTTTCTGTGCTTTTAGCTCTTTCCTCCTCTTCTTATTATTCTTCTTAGATACTTATAATTTGAATGTTGGTTCACTTCCATATCTCTCTCAGTGATTGCTTGGACTTTTTCAGTACTCTTTTCTGCCTCTTTGAATTACTGGGTTATCCTGAAAGCCTTGTCTTCAAGCTTTGAGATTCTTTTTTTTTTTTTAGAAATTGTATTTAATTTAATTAATTCTATTTATTTATTTATTTATTGAGACAGAGTCTCACTATGTCACCTTTGGTAGAGTGCCGTGGAGTCACAGCTCACAACAACCTCAAACTCCTGGGCTTAAGAGGTTTTCTTGCCTAAGCCTCCCAAGTAGCTGGGATTACAGGCACTCACCACAATGCCCAGCCATTTGGTGGTTGTAATTGTCATTGTTCTTTGGCAGGTCTGGGCTGAGTTTGAACCTGCCAGCTCCAGTGTATGTGGCTGGCACGCTAGCTGCTGAGCTATAGGGGATGAGCCAAAACTCTGAGACTTTTTTTACTACTTAGATTAGCCTGTTGTTAAAGCTTTCTGCTGTGCTTTGAAATTCACCAAATGACTTTTTCATTTGTTTAAGTTCTATGATATCGTTTCTTATGTTGTCTAGGTTAGCTAAAGAGCTAAATGGGGGGCTTCCTTTTACTCCCCCTTCAATTCCATTCATTGGAATTGGCATCTATATTATGAAATCCACTTCTGCCATCTTGGCAGATTTATTGTGGGTGAAGTCCATTCCTGTAGCCCAGTGTGTTCCCTTGGTGGTGTTGAACTATTTTATTTTTTCATGTTGCCAGTGTTATTTTTCCAGTTTCTTCCCATCTAACTCATTTCTCTTGACTCTGGGTTAATATAATTGCAGGGCAACTGTTCTCCTTTGCTGGGGACTCTCTTGAACCAAGTTTAGGAGTGATAGCTATTCAGGGCTAAGAAACCCTGATTGAAATATTGGATCACAGCGAGGTTCTGCTGGCCCAGTGGTAGTGACAGGGACCCAGGATTGGGGTCTTGGGCACCATGCACAACTCTAAAGTCTTAGGAGTGAGGTTGCAGCTTTGGTAGGTGCCCAGAAGATACAAGAGTAGATCCTCAGATTTGGGAACAGTGAGAGCTTCAGAACTCACTCCAGGGATTTTGGGGGCAGAGACACACCTATGGGGGCTGTTCTACCAGCATGGGGACTGCTGACGCTTAGTTGCATAGGCAGGGTTTAGTCTTAGTGGCCTATGGTCCATGTAGTCAGGCTGGAGCTGCTGGTTGGCCAAGTTTGTCCTCCCACACCAAGACCCACTGACAGTAGCCACAGGCTTCCCAAGTGGTACCCGTAGCATCTGAGGATCCTCCGTCATTCAGTTCCCACATTGGGGAAAAGACATGCTTGGCCACTAGCCACAAGGCATCACACAAGTGTGCATCTCTTCTGTCCCTATGCCAGTAGGGGTGGTGCAAAACCTTTATTTCTAAAGGTTAGGTCCTGAGTGAGCCTGCTTTCACGTATCAGAGAAATGAGGATATTGTCAGCTGCAAAATCCTGGAATTAGGAAGCCCCAGCTTTCTGTTGCCCCTGTTCTCAGGTGCAGTGTTTGTGCATAGACTCTGAGCAGCTCCTTGATGAACTCAGTGGAAGAGGAAGACCCCTCATAGATTGAGCTGACTATATGTTCCTCTCCTAAAAAGCCAAGTTCCTTTGGGTTGCCTCCATTCTGCATACTTTCATCTTCCCAGCAGTGTGAAAAGTGTTGGGACCCCCAGTTTAATCTCTGAGATGATGAGTGATACATATGAGTAAGAATCTGCCCCACACTTTTGACTGAGTTACTAGATGATGTAATAAGCAATAAAATTTTCCCCTTGTAAGCTGTTGATGCTTAGAGAAAAGAGCCAGATACTGATATGTTCTTTTGTGCCTATGTTAAGATCTAGTCCCTCAAGTGGAGCACTTGAAGGCCCCAGGCTTTGGGAAGGTTCCCGTAGCTCCCAGCGGGAGGCTTGATCTCCACTAGAGCAGAGGTGGGTAGAGGACACAACAGGGCTTGATTAGGTTCAATGAGTGTGGAAGGCTTTGCAAAGTTTCAGCATGGCTCAGACGTTCCTTTCCCTGCTGCTAGTGGGAACTATTGAGAGGAGGGTCAAGGCAGGATCTCCAGACTGGGAAGGATGCTCATCAGGAAGGGGCCAATAGATCCTGACAGCCCTGGCACCTGAGCTCACCATGCTTGGTTGCTATGGTTCTATGGGCTGGGGTTTTCCCTGCCAGAGCACCCCCACCGCACCAACCCTTGACTTTCCTGTGTGTGTGGATGGGTACTTTCCCAGATCTCATGTCTTGGATTCCCACAGAGTTCTATCATCAGTTCCACCCATGTGGGCTCCTGAGTCTCCCGTCTAGGTCCTGAACGTCCCCCTTTGTGTCCCCAGCAACCCCCTGGCATCCCGGGGGCACAGAACCTGGCCTGCATGTCTGACCTCTTAGCGTACATCTCTGAGAAATGCCAGTGGTTAGGCAGCTCGCAGATCAGGGATCCCAGGGTCCCTCCCAGGGAAAGAAGGGGCGACCTCTCTGTGGAAGCTCCGACTGGAGGACACACCTGCTGAGGAGAGGCAGTGGGTGTGAGAGGGGTGGAGAAGGGCAACACTCCGAATGGAAGAAACTGGCTCCCTGGGTCTCTTGAGTCACTCTCCTTGGAGGGCAACCACACAAGAAAGGTCCAACTAGGGATCATGCAAGTTCTTTCCACAATTTCACGGTTGCCACAATGTTTGGGCTCACGGGAATGGCAAACCTTCCAAGTAACCTGGAAGCTCGCTGATCACCAAAGGAATGTGGGAGAGAGGAGGGGATTCTCCCTTATCCCTTTTCCTCTCTTAGCCCCTCTGGGTTTGAGACTCACCAATCTTTTTTCTTTTTTTCCTCCATCTTCTCCCTTCTTTGTCTGGCAGTTTTCTGCTCTGAGGTCCCCAACAGGCTCCAGCACTTCTCACTGCGACTGACCTCTGAGCTGCGCCTCCCCTTCCCACTGCCGCAGCCCTTCCTTCCCCTGGCAGGGTCCAGCCAACGATGCATCCAGTCGGCCATCTCATCCCTCTTCCTGGTAATGCTGGTGCTGTAGAGCTGATACGGAACATAACAAGGATTACCTGTGCTTTTCAACTCCTTTGAATGAGGCTTCTTTATTTGACAAAAACAAGAGACTGGACAATAAAAGGAGTGATTTCACTTTTTTATTATTAGAATGGATTTTGTTGGTAAGTGAGCGCACAATTAAGCACAGACTTAAGTTTAGTGTGAATTTAATAGCATTAAATTTCATAAATATTTATTGGACACTCACTACGTGCACGGCACTGGGCAGTTTTCTGACTCTGTTACTGTAGCCCAGGGTGAACACTGACCCAGCATCGTCAGTGGCTGCACATCGCTACCCTCTAGTACCTTTCTCTTGTTCACTTAGTAAATTTCACCTTCCTTATTTCCAATTTATCTCATCAATAAATCTGTAAGTATTTTTTTTTTTTGAGACAGAGCCTCAAGCTGTCACCCTGGATAGAGTGCTATGGCATCACAACTGACAGCAACTTCCAATTCCTGGGCTCAAGCGAGTCTCCTGCCTCCGCCTCCCAAGTAGCTGGGACTACAGGCCCCCGCCACAACGCCCGGCCATTTTTGGGTTGCAGCCGTCATTGTTGTTTGGCAGGGCCAGGCTGGATTCGAACCCGCCAGCTCAGGTGTACATGGCTGGCGCCTTAGCCCCTTAAGCCACAGGCTCCGAGCCAAATCTATAAGTATTTTGATCAAAGATATTTGACATAGGTGGCAGTGAATGAATCAGATGTTTTGATTTCAAGAAGTCATTAATCTTGTTAAGAAAATAGAAAGGAAGCTGTGTATAATTAAATGCTAAGTTCAATAGGTGACAGAAAAGTCTAGAAATAGGAGTGAGCAGCATGCATTCAGAACATCGGTGAAGGTTTCATGGAGCCAGTGGAATATGAGCAGTAATTGAAGGATGGGTACAATTTGGACAGGAAGAAAGGAATGGAAGGTGCTGGAGTCAACATAAGCAATTTTAAAGAGTTGAAAAGAGTAGTCATCAGCATAGGCTGCCGACGTAGCGTGGCTCCAGAGAATATTTGTCATGGGGAATAGTAATTTCTTTAATCTATTCATCAGTAAAGAAATTCATCTAGAGCAAATATCATGAATAAGGTTGTGTGCAAGGTTCTTGAGACACTGGTATGGAGGTAATATTCCAGCAGAGGAAAAACTGATTAAATGACTAATGAAAATTCAGTAAGTGTGGAGGAAAAAGATTTCCATAAATACACAGGGTTTAACAGATTTTACGATCTGTTGGATCTAACGCAGATACTGTCTGCTACTCTCTTTGTATGTTTATGTACAAAATTCTGGCAATTTTTGAATACAGATGTAAATCTCTGAATACTTTCCAAGTTCATGTTCTTGCTTTTTCTTCATCTTTTTTTTGTTTTTTCTAGAAATATTTGTTTAAGAGAGACAATCATAAAATGGTTTGACATCTCTAAAAGTTCAAGACATTCACAGATTTTACATTTTATCCAAAATTTCTTTTGGTAAAGGGGACCGTGTTTTTCAGAGGTTCCTTCCCTGTCCCTCAGTACCAGTTGCCAGAGGGGACAAGGATGGCAGGGAAAGGGCAGCAGGCTGGACTTGAACAGAGGTCACTGACCATGTTTCTATAAGTCATTTACTATTTCCAAATGTAGCCTCAGGATCTGTATTTATCACAACATAAGGATGATATGGCATTTGAGACAAGCATCTTTGATCTATAAAGGTTATATGTAAGGTATATGAAAGATTTTTTTTTTTTTTGAGACAGAGCCTCAAGCTGTCACCCTGGATAGAGGGCTGTGGCATCACAGCTCACAGCAACCTCCAATTCCTGGGCTCAAGCAAGTCTCCTGCCTTCGCCTCCCAAGTAGCTGGGACTACAGGTGCCCATCAAAACGCCCACAATTTTTTGGTTGCAGCCGTCATTGTTGTTTGGCAGGCCTGGGCTAGATTCGAACCCTCCAGCTCAGGTGTACGTGCCTGGCTCCTTAGCCCATTGAGCCACACAGGTGCTAAGCCAAATATAATTTTTTTTTTTTTTTTTTTTTTTTGCAGTTTGGCAGGGGCTGGGTTCGAACCCACCACCTTTGGTATATGGGGCCAGTGCCCTACTCACTGAGCCAGGCACTGCCCATATATGAAAGTTTAAATAGATGTTAGTTTTATTCAAGCCATTCTCTGCTTTGATTTCTTTTTCTTCTTGTTTATATTGATACCAGCATTGTTTTTCTCCTCTCCTTCCCCTGTGACTTTTCTTTACCTGCTAACTTTCTCTGTGAACTGTCTCAATGTAGGAGTTAAAGGCCTTAGTAAACCCTGTTCTGGTTATTACCAATCACGTCCTGGTGACAGAAGGGAGACCACCCACTGCTGTCTGTATCCAATATTCCATAATCATGACGCGGTACATGATTTGTACGTCATATCAACTTCAGAGAATCAGGGGAAGGCAGAGCCTGGGCCTGGCCACTATTTGCTGAAAGGTTGAGCCTAGCTGAGTCAGGATTGGGAGACTCTGTTAGACAAAGACCATTATTAAATGCTTCATGTTACAGGATATTTCATCAGATGGTGGAAAGAAATTATAAAATGAACTGAATTTTACTGGGTACAAAGTAGCATTAATTAACTAGGTTATGGACATCGTTATTTTTATATATTTCTATTTTGATATTGTTATTGGTTAAAAAGTAATCCCCAGTGAGAAAAGGGTAGGAAGAGAATGTAAGGACAATTAAACCATGGCTCTGATTTTTTGCAGCCCCATCACTGCAAAGTAAAACGAGGTTATAGTGGAAAAGTAAAACTCACTTGGTTTATTCTTACCAAGAGAAAGCTAGCATGTTTTCCCTCAGGGAGACTCAATACAATGTTCATTAGTTCAGAGAATTGACAATAGTTCAGGTTTGGGTTGCCGTCTTTAGGCAAAACGCAAATAAACAAAAATGTGCACACTGAATTTGAATTTGGAATAAGAAGTAAATGCTCACACACAAACATGCACACACTCAACCTACTTAGGATAACTATGCCTCCTGCAGTATTTAGGACATCCTTTTTATTTTATTCCTTGTTTATCTGAAGTTAAGATTTGTCTGCCTGTCTCAAATTTTATCCCTGAATTCTAGTCCAAGATCTGGTGTTCGGTTCACTAGGTCTAGATGCAGCTCTGTACGGGCGCATTCAGGGTAGATCAAAGTCCTTGGAGGGAGCCCCACATTAGCGCATGCTCAGTATTGACGCATTTGGTTACCATGCTGATTTGTTTCTTGTAAGAGAAAAATAGCAATATCAGGAATTCCAATACTTGTGTTTGCTGCAATCTATCAGTATTTCCGCTGCTTCCACCCCCGTTTTGCCCACTAATTTCTCACTTTGGCCTATTGAGATGGTGTCCGAAGTCTTCGTCTATATCTTTTATTTATTTATGTACGCAGTCAATAAATGCCAAGTGCTTGCTAAGTGTCTGGCATCATGCTATGCTGTGAGGATACAGTAATAAATGGAAGGAGAGCCCTTTTTCTTATGGATAGTATTTTACGTTGGGGGAGATAGGCAAGTAAAATACACAGTATGGCTGTGGTGAACAATAAAGTAACAACGAAATCGGTGTGCTGCTGGAAGGTGTATGCTTTAAACAGTGATCGATGGAGGCTTTCTTGAGAAGTGATATTTGGGTTTTTAAATTCTTTTAAGGCAAGCATGAAACAAAGTTTATTGAGGAAGAGAAAGATTTACAGAGTAAGGAGGTTTATAAAGCAAGGTACGTTTGCCACAGGCAGCAAATGGGCCTCCTGACCAAGTAGGCAGAGAAGCAAAGAGCCTGAGAAGTGAGATTGGAATAAAATGCTAACGGAAGGGAGGGAGGAAGCCACGTGGCTCTGTGGGAGCACGTTCCAGGGGAGGGAATAAGGGGGAAATTCGGCACCAAGGAGTTCTAGGAACAGCATGGAGACTTGCAAGGAATAGCCCAAGCACGGGAAAGCAGAAGATGGTCTTTTGAAACATTGTAAGAAGCATAGACTTTGAGTGAGATTGGAAACTGTTGTGGATTTGAACAGACGTGTGATGTGTGCATTATTCTGACTTTTTTACACTTTCTTGCTTATCTGTATCATGAAATATGGACCATTCCTGCTACAGGAATATAATAATCCAAGTGAGATAAGTGGACAGCCGGAGCCAAGTAGTAATGGTAGTGGTTATGAGAAGTCGTATATTTCTGAATAAATTTTGACAATCAAAACAAACAATTTGCTCATAGTTCAGATTTAGTGAGCAGGAGAAAGAAAAAAATCTAGAATGACTTCAAGTGTTTTGGCTGAGCTACTGCAAGGAAAGAACTGTCACTTAGTAATGACGACTGTGACAGGAGGAAGAAGTTTTGAGGGGAGTACCAGGACTTAGGCTTTAGCACATTAACTTTGTTTTTATTTGTTTATTTCTTTATTTATTTATTTGTGATGGAGTCTCACTATGTTGCACTCAGTAGCTGTGGTGTCACAGCTCATAGCAACCTCTAACACTTGGGCTTAAGCAATTCTCCTGCCTCAGCCTCCCAAGTAGCTGGGACTACAGGTGCCGCCAGAATACCCGGCTATTTTTTTTGGTTGTAGTTGTCATTGCTGTTTGACAGGCCGGGGCTGGGTTCAAACCCTCCAGCTCAGGAGTATGTGGCTGGCACCCTAGCCACTGAGCTGTAGGCACTGAGCCTAGACACATTAATTTTGAATTATGTATTGCATTTTCAAGTGGAGTGGTTGATCCAGGAAAGCAAAAGACTATTGGACTGGAGGTGTGAAATTGGGAGTCATCAGTGCATGGATGGTATTTAAGGCCCTTCGAATGAGCTGAATAAAGGGAGGGCGTACAGATAACAAAGGCTCAGAGATCGGGGAATAGTTCCAACATTAGGGGGAGTTTGAGACATAAGGGAGAACAGTGATACATTCAGGGAGGAAAAAAGCCAAAAAAAATCATGTCCTAGAAAACAAGTGAAGAAATATTTCATGATTAAAAGAGTGAAAAGAATCGACCAAATGCAGCTGCTAGACTTCTAAGAGAATACCTGAGAAGTGGCATGAGAATTATCAATCTGGATGTCATGGGTAGCCTTGACAAAACCAGTTTTAGGGGAGCAATAGGGTTACAAGGAAAGCTAAAGTGTGCATAAGATAAAAGGAGAAGAGAGAAATTAAAGAAAGCAAGTATGAACTACTACAATGGGAAATTTTGCTGAAAAGGGGAGCAAAGAACTGGTTCAGTGGCTGCAGGAGAAAGTAGATCCAGAGATTGCTAGTAGGTCAAAAGATTATTCTTTTCCATAATATGTGAATATTAGCACGCTTTGTTTTTTTTTTCTTTTTTATGTGTAAGTTTTGAGAGTCTGCCCAAGCTCATTCAGGCTGACTCACACCCACTGCTCATGAGATAACAGTAACAGAGACAAAATCTTTGGGCTGGGCAGATCACCAGTTTGTCAAATAGTAGGGAATTTCTTGGATTCCTACATGATTAATGAATTCTGTTAGAGTAGGTTTACATTTTACATTATTTTTATAGAATAAATATCTTTTTAAATCAAAATTATATTAGTAGGTTATTGAAACTGTTCTAAGGCTATAGTCTTGGTCTTCACTTAAAATCTGTGAGCTCAACACTGTTTCCCTGAGATCTGGAGTCGTGTCACCTTGGGTGTCCTCATGACTGGATATGACAAGCTGGAGATGTGCCTTGGCTGTCAGTTTTCAGAATAACACCGCAGCTCCGTCCTGGCCCTACCCCCAAGATCCCTAGTGGTCAGTCACTTCTGAATAAATACCAAGAGCACCACAGGCTAAATTTAGAACTGCTGCACAGGGAGTGAGCTGGAGCCAGGCCTGAGAGTGGGATCATGACTGAGGGTAGGAGCCACCTCTGCCACGCCTTCGGTCCCCCTGAGAATATTAAGAGCCAGGCTAAGGACCAAAAAGACGGGAGGTGGCCCGTGAAGAGAACAGCAAGGAAAGGCATCGAAGAAGATGGCCGCAAGAGGCCGAAACATGAACGTTAGCTCATCCTTACTGATGGGAAGATTAACTAACTGTATGTCCCTTCTAAATTTAGACTCTCTACATTTGCAAGCTTTCTAGAGAACTACACCTGGATTGGTCCTTCTCTTCCTAAGCCTGGGAGGAACACCCTGGGTATCATTATCCTGCCTCATCCCTCCAAGTAGAATTAATTTCTCTGTCTAGGAGGACTCATGGTGATAGACTGGACATACCGAGTGAGTCTGGGTGTGTATGTGGGCTTCAAGGACAGACTTGTACTGCAGTTGCAGCATTGAAATGCTAACACACATCTTGGTTTAACTTTATCATATATATATATATATATATATATATTTAAAGTTAATCAAAAATCCACATACCAATGTATTCAAATGCTAATACGTAAGTTAGGCTTTTCTTCAATAAAATAAAGGAGAAACTAGCTTGGGTTCTGTACGTAACATGAAAAAGAACACCAGAAATGAAAGAAGCAAGCATAGGTGTAACTTCCCAACTGGGCCACAGAAATACTACCTGACTTAAATAGCCAGTGGGATAAAGACTAAGTGAATTTCCTCATATCCTTATGGTTCAACAATTTGAAGTGATACTTTTTGAGTGAATAAAGCAACATGGAATAAAACATAATAAGGGGAAGTAACAGGGTGCAAATTTTTCTCTCATTATATTTTTAAACTATGTGCAAGTTTTCATTTAAAAATCTGGAAAGAAATGCTCTAAAAAATTAGTAGCTAAACCAAAACCAAAAAAGAAAAGAAAATAGTGTCTAACTTTTATATAAATTGGATTCAATTCTGACTAAAGTATATTACTTAAATATTAATTTTGTAATTCAACTTGTCAATATGTTGTTTAGGATATTGCGTCCTCATCTATAAGTGAAACAAGTTTGTAATTTCTCTTTATAACAATATATTTTCTTTAATTTCAATATCAGGTATATCCA